>SSSL01000387.1:0-48357 GCA_008086715.1 Sitobion miscanthi
GTTTAAGATACAAAGGCATTGCACTAAAATGTTATGGACCTAAATAATCCAAAAAAATGTTTACCAATATTGTATTTTGTATATTCAACTTGTAGATCATACATCATATTAAATCATTCACGTTTATCGATATTTTTATGACCGATATTTTTAGTAACACTTAATATAGAAAATTGCTTATACAGAAACCTGATCGGAAAAACCTTTAATTCTTTATAGATGGAAACTTGGGAACCTTTTAGATCATACTTATTTGGACAGATTCGTACAGCTTGGTTTTGTTGTGTTATTAATGGTCTTATCGTATTGTCAGCACAACCTTAACTTTTATAGCTAAGTATTGAAAATTAAAACAAGATTCCACGTATATATGTTATATATATATAACTTTATTCACAATTATTTCATCAAATATACTTAATAATATTACAGGCAAACTGACCACCTTCGCTCAGAATCGTTTTTCTTATACAATGATAATATTATGTCATTGAATTCAAATTTAACAGCATCCATTACAGTAACCCACTTGTAACCTACTGTACAGCAGAGTGACACCCACTTGCCCACCTTTTTTTAAATTTTTTTTCCCAGCATCGGATATACCCCATGAATAATATTGTGATAATGTCATCCTTCTTGTGTCAAATTTCACTGACTATGTATAACTTCGTAAATAGAACAATTATGCAATTCAATAATTCATGTTAGTAAAATACTTAATCGTGAAACTTAATACGTACGAAAGTTAATATTAAAATATATTTTTGTGATACAAATAGTCCCCCCCCTACATTGGATTTTATAAAATTATGCGTCCTCGAGAGTATGGTGAGGTATAATCTAGTGAGGTCCACAAAATAATAACAATAATAGTAATAATGATGATAATTGTTGAATGAGGATTATAATTTGGATCGACAAAAGTAAATAAACAACACGATTAGTTACAATACCTAATAATAAGTAATATTTCACTATAGCTACAACACATAACTAAGTATGAAAAGTAAATTATCTTCTAACAATGTAAGTTCTATTCTTACAAGACAAACATGACGTACACATAAGCAATACTATAATGCAGTGTCTACAAAGTGCATTTGGTCGTCTTTGTATAATATGTGACCTTATGACTCTGGTACAGAAATAATACGTGGTGGCGTGATTTAGATTTATAATTACAATGTAATGCACATTGCACATTGCACATTGTCTTGTTATGCAATTGTTTAAAACATAATATAATATATTTATGTTATATTTTCACTAATAATAATTTCAAATTGTACTATCGTTAACCGCTCTCGGTGTACGCGGCGGAGGAAAGAGGTGGACGACCGCCGCTTTTGTCGACATCCAACGACTTTCTATTGTACCGTCGGAAGAAATAAAAAGAAATATAATCTATATGCCTAATACTAGCTGACCTTAACCGGGCGTTGCCCAGAAAAAAAATTGTAATTGTTCAGCTCCTTTTGGGTATAACTCGCTCTGGATGCAATGTCTTTTTAGGTGTAAAAAAAATAAAATATTAGATTCGTTTGTGATTATTCGAGCAGTATATTATTTATAGAATATAGATATATAGATTATAATATTACTTATATAAATTATAAAACACAGAAAATGGTTCTACCTAACTGCTTTTGTCCTTTATGCTTTCCTAAAACGTTCATACAATTGCGATGAAATTTCATACAGAGATAGATTAGACCTTGGGGAAAACGAGAAGCTACATTTTGTCGCGAAAAAAGGTAAAGGAGACACTGGTAATTTCTCATACAGGGATTTTGCCGATAGAAATTTTTGTTTATGAATAGTTACTATTGGTTTTTACAATAATAATAATTATTATTAATGGTATAATCCTGTGTTTTTTAATACAGAATGTATCGAGTTTGAACCACGGTTTTATTGAATAAATTGCTTGCATTTTTTGATAATCCAGAGCTAAATTATACACTTAAAAACGCACCATGTGGAGTCCACGATCTACCGCAGGTATAGATTGCCTATATAATAATATACCACTCACATAATTACATGCGAATCTCTTGGACAACGCTAGTCGGAATGGCTATAAATTAAAATATAAAACCATTTGTACTTAAAAAGACATTGCTTATTTGCGTCCACAGCGCGTTGCAGCCAAAAGGAGTCGAACAATTATAAAAACCCAGCAATTTCCGTATCAGCTAGTTATTATAATTTTCTCAGTGTACCAATCGACGTAATCGTTGCGACGCACAGTTGGAATTAGAGTTGTCTGTTTGAGTGAGAAATAAACATTTTTTTGGTATCACAAAATTGTTTTCATTCAATATGTGCGTGCGAGATCCATATATTATATCATAATGTGCCGAAAAGTATAATGCCGCGGTGCATAAATCCATTCACATACCTAAGTGGCGGTGAGCATAATTCGCTGATTTTGGAGGTGGGTGGGGGCGTAGATCGTTTCCCGAAACGGTTTTCCGCGAGCGATTTCTCGCCGCCCACACTGCGTAGTAAACATGGCACAGCTGGAATTCCACGGTTTGCGTGAGACACAGCCCCCTACCTCAACCCAAACCCAATCAAACGTATTGAAATACGTGTCGTGTGTACGCATACATTGTCGAGATGTTTTACAAACATGTCTTATTTGGTGCGTAGTAGATATGTGTATCTATTACGCACGTGTACATGTGTCCCTCACGGAAATCCCTCTATGTACACACGCACGCCACATATAATAATACTATGACGTTTTCACAGAGGCCGCCTCTAAACATTTTGATATATTGTATATATACGTTTTAACAATGTACGACGAGCGCACACTCGCGATGTCGGCTGATTATACGGTACAAAACGATTACAAGTGCGTAACAATGGGTGGTTGGCGTATGCCGGCGGTAGCACGTGCATCGACGATGTATAAATGTACCACCTGCCACGACAATAAAATCCCTGGTCGGCGGTATACGCGTGCACAAAAGACCGATACACCACAGGGGTCCAACCACCTGGCAGCAGCAGCAATAACAACAACATTAATATATTACACCCAATAATAATAATATTATGATGATGATTTATATGGGGTACGGTGTTCATTTTTTATGAATGCAGGGTATTGTATCGTCGACGGTATTTATTGTTCGTTTGACACGATAATGCTACCGTCGTGCTCTTCATTCCAGCGTTTCTTTAGCAAACCGATTACCATTGTGTCGGGGCCGCACATAGCGTTCGGCGGCGCTAACCGAATTCGTTATTGTATTGGATTTAGCTAAATAGCCTCATTTTCAGGACGGAGATATCACGAGCGACGTTGGAATGTTGTATATTATAATACTTATACGTTGTTGTGCGTATATTATTAAAGAACGGTGACGAGGCACCGGATTTATAAACGCATCGTCGTGGGCCCGGTGATGAAATATTGCAGTGCCAAGATTAGTAAGGTACCGGTGCAACAATCAAGTACGTCACATTGTCAACTTTTTCAGGGGACAAGTAAAAATACCAATTTTTGCTATTGAAATTTAGTAGCAAATGTTTAAGTGTTATAAAATTATTTGAAATTCAATGAATTTAATATGTTGGATAAGATTTGAATTGTTATATTCATGCCAATATTCCAATAATTAAAAAACTTGCCAATATGTTAATTTTTAGTCGGTGCAATAACAAGTTACGTCCAAATCATAATTGGTAATTACACCAAATTTTAGGGGTAAGATGGTTGGAATCTGGGTCATCAATTTCACTAAGTGAATAATTACTGATGACACTTATTATTTTTGAGGTTTATATTAATTATTAGTTTATAAACAATTATACTTTATTAAGTAAATTACGGTGCAAATTTTTAATCTTGTATTATAATAAATAAAATATGTTTACATTTTGAACGTTATATTTTCGTTGTAATATTTCATAAGATAACACGAAATCACAATAGTATTAAATTATTAAGAGGATGTCAGCGCACTATTTGTTTTCTCTCTCTGGCCTACGCGCATCATAGACAAAACGCATTTACGCCGAATCATTTTTTCTATGTTTTTAAGTAATCTTAGAGTGAAATTCACCCAATACAAAAAAGAAAGACATTAATATTTTGAGGGAATGTCATATCGATTTGTGTAAATATTGTCTCAAAACAATTTAAACATCATTTAAATGTAAACATTTTTTGGTTTATTTTGAAAGTCAAATACAAATAAAAATAAAAATAAAATATAAAATCGATATGTAATTCCCTCAAAAATATTATTCTTTATCTTTTTGGAAATGGGTGATTTTACTTAATTAGACTGCTGAAAAACATAGAAAAATTGATTCTGCGTTAATGTGTTTTGTCTATGTTATACTGTTATACATGATATACTGTAAAGTATAAGTATAAATATGAATAATGATAATTAGAAGAAGGCTTTATAGGCCTACGTAGTATAGCTATAACTAGTTATCCGGGTACACGTCATATACACAAACTGTTGTTAGCATATATATGAGACACACAATGTTATGTTCGTTAGTTCTGGAACCGGTACAGCTACACGCAAGCCAACAAACTTCGGATGACGATACTGTAGGTACTGTCTTTTGACATTTTTGTAGTTAATAGGTATTGCGTATTAAATAAGTATTGTGTAGTAATAAAAAAAAATCAACTAGAACTTAATATTTGATCTATCTTCCTGAGTTCCCGACTTTCACTGAATTATCTAAATATAACAGGCTCGCCAACCCCGTTACAATACATTTAATTTAATTTAATTTTTTACTTTATAGAATATAAAGTCTTTGAAAATCTTTGAAAACCATTATTAAACCATTAACTCATTTTATTTATAATAATAAATTATAATATAGGTAATATAATGTTCTATAAAAGTTAATGACCAAGGGGTCATATGAGAGAGGGGGGGGCTTAGCCTATGATTATTAAACTTAAATTCCACCACAGACCAATTCCTAATTAAGTCACTGGTATACTTGTTATACGGGATAGTACGCGCACTTTGCATACAATCGAATAGTATTTAGTAATATATTATTTGTGTGTTGTTAGTATGTGTTTCCGTGATCAACGATTTTGTAACAGAAATTATTCTTCGTATATATCTACTATCTATGAACAGGGTGATTCTTTTAACGCAAGTAATTTTTTGAAATCTGTTAGACAGTGTTAAGTGGATTGTGGACGCATATTGTGTTATCAGTGGTCATCAGTTTGTCTAGACCTTGTTACTTGTGGACCGTCAATATCCAAAAGATGATGATTTTGAATAAATTGTAGTCGATTTGAACAGTAAAATGAAATAGTTATTTTATAATTATAATATAAATTGTACTGTAATAGTCATCTAAGAGTGTGTGGCTGAACGTGGCGTGAAGTCGTTCTAATCTTAATCGCTATGGTACATCTGAATATGCTGTGTGCCTGACCCCTCTATATTTTACGATGTCGGCTCCTTTGAGTGAGGTTGTTTGGAAAGTTTTTGTTGTCGGAGAGATGCCACCTGCAGGTTCTGCCGCTTCTAATTCTAATTTGATTCTATTCGCCGAATTTTAGAGGACGACTGGTTTGTGATTGCGCCACGTGTGCCTGGCTGTTACACTATGCAAGGTCAATAGATAGTGATGAGTTCGTTGTCTTCATACAATATTATGTGAATATACTGAACGTAATATGATTATAATATAATATACTCTGTAGGACCGTGGCCTGGTGCGTATGGTTGAAAGTTAGTCGACGTACGTACTAGGTTGAATTATATACAAAAAATGCTAAGGGGAATAAATTATCCCAAAATTATTTAAATTTTGATCTACGTAATGTCGTAATATTACTCGGCTAAAACAATCTGTCAAGAACTCAATTAATGGTTTCGAACTTGTAGATGTACCTCATGGACACAGTGGTGAACCCAGGGGAGTGGACCCCGGGTCTGGACCCCCCCCTCCCCTTGGCTTATGTCATAATTATATTTTTATTTTTAAAAGTTTCCGTGAAATGTTCATCGAAACTTATTGATAAGATTGATTATTTTGTTCTATGTTATTACTTATTAGTTATCTGTTATTAGATTAGATTTGGACATTAGGTATTTTGTCGATAACACGTCGAATCCAATGCATTAGAAAATATCACAAAACAATAATATTTCAATGGTTGTCGAACATTTTATACATTTTTAACAACAAAATAATTATTAAATTAAAAATTTGATAAATTTTGTCAACATTTGAAATTTAAATCTGTGCCTATGTATTTTTAATATTTTTCAACTACTATTAATGATATATCAGAAGCCTTATATTAAATTATCACGCTTTTTTACAAAACAAATAAAATTGTGTTGATATTTATAGAAAAAAAACTAAAAAAATTGAAAACTGACAATGTCCGTAAACAGCTCAAAAGGAGTCAAATTATTTTCAAAATTGTAGGGTGTATAGAAAACGAAAATATAAATATTCAGTGAAACTTTCAAGTATCTACAGTCATAAGTTTTTTAATTACAACAAAATAAGAAAATCGTTACATGAGAAATCGAGTGAATATCCAATATTGTAAAAATATGAACTGGAAATGCTTATAAAATTTAGTTTGACTTTCGTTTAGTTTGGCTCATTTGTTTTAGAGTTATACCAAAAATTAAAATCGATTTTCTCGAAAACAGATTTTGCGTAAAGATTTATACGTCTGACGCGAATACATATGATGTACAATTCTATATGTATTTATTTTTTAACATCTTCCTTCTTACTTACTTACTACCTTACTATCTAAACTGCTTTTGAATGCGTTTATTAGTTTTATTAACACCCACCTATAGGTGTCCTCCTAGTTTAGAATCTTGAAACTGTTTAAATATAATCATTTCTTATTTTTCTGTATACTGAACTTTCACCGGAAAGTCACGCTATTTATAGCCTTGAGATATTTACGATCTTTGTTAATTTTTTTTTAACTATTAAATTTGATTATTTATAGTAGTATGCTATGCTGACACAACATCTCCGCTCAGAATCGTTTTTCGTACATAATAATTTATTATCGAATTCAAAAATAATAACACATCCATTACAACGACATGCTTGAAAACTATACATTACAACACAGTGGTAGGTACCCACTTGTAAACATTTTTTTATATTGTATTAGGTACCTATACTATATTTATTGACTTAGTAATTTATCAATTTTTATTTTATTTTTATTTTTTATTTTAAATCGAAAAATACACATATACATACATTATTATTGAAAGTAACATTTTCGATTATCTTTCTCCTTTAAGGTAGCTTGTGTTGGAGAAAGAGAGTTATTATATTATACAATTATTATAATTATACAATTTACAAATACAGAGTATAGGTCCTAAGTACATATAAGGTAAATAAACAAATATAGTTCAAAAATATAGAAATAAAAGAATATAAAATAAAATTACAGCAACTCATTATTTAACTCCAGAAATAAATTTTTATATACCAAGCCTTTAATATTAATCCTTTCATCCCCAAGTATTTTTTTTTCTAAATTCAAAAGGCATAGAATTGAAAAAACGTTGGTCCAGATAATCTTCAAAACATTTACCAAAAGATTTATTTTATAATTAACAGTCAATTCTATTTTATTGCTTGACTCTTTATGATAATTATCTAAGTTAAATTTCTTAACAAAGTACATAATAGCAATTTTTTTATACAAAAACCGTAAAGCCAAATACATCAAGTTTTTTATAGTTGGAATTCGTAGATCCTTCTAGTGTGAATTTATTTAGGAAAATTCTAACTATAATATTTTGACAAACTACTAGTGCATTTAATATGTTATCCTGAAGTCCATCCCATACTAATAGACCATATTGGAAATTTGATTGATATAGTGCAAAATATACTATTTTCATTGTTTGTTTAGGTACCATGTTTTTGAGTTTGATCAACTTAAATGTAATAAAACGTAGCTTCCCTAATAAATTATCAATATGAAATTCCATTTTAAGTTGTTATCAAAGATGACACCCAAATATCGATTTTTTCCAACTATTTTAGTTATTTTGCAGTTTTCCTGATTATATATTTTGTTATTGACGCAGCCATGCACTACTATAGCATTGAAGTTACAATCTCTTTTATTAATACAAAATGGCATAAACACAGTTTTATCAACATTTAGAGATAGATTTCTATTGTTTAAAATTTGTATTATCTGATTAAAACCTCTCCAGGCTTTCTCATATAACCCATCCCATTATTTGTATGAGAATAGAAGACAAGTGTCATTAGCATAAGTAACTATTGACCCATCGAAATTAATATTACAAATTTTGTTAATATATATTATAAATAGAAATTGTACAAGAATACTACCTTGAGGTACACCATTTTTAATTCCATATATGCTACCATTTACTTCATTAGTTTTAACTGACTGTCTTTTATTAAAGAAATAGCTTTTGAACCAGTTTAGGCTCGAATTATTAATTCCAAAGCTAGGTAGTATGTTTAATAAGATTTCATGATTCACTGTATCAAAAGCCTTGGCTATATCTAAAAATATTGCTAATGATTTATTGCTATTATATAAATTATACTGTATAGAAGTTGAGTGAATTTATAAAGAGCATTCTCAGAACTTAACTCCGGTCTAAAGCCATGCTGGTTTTTTGATAGTAAGTTATTTTTTTCTAAGAACTCAATCAATCTGGCTTTGATATTTTTTTCAATCGGTATATTTATACCAATTAATATAACGGGAAAAATCTAAAATTCTAGGGTATATACACAACATGATATATATTTAGTACGGTGGTATATTATAGTTGTATAATATCAATATTATAAAATAAAAAATGGCATATACTAATATTAACATATAAATAATATATATACCTATATTATATTTATTACAAATGCTATGGTACAAAAAAAAAAAAAAACATTCGTAATTTACAAACTAGGTAGAACGAAAATTAAAACATATGCAACCCTAAAATAAGAAAAAAAACGTTCCCGGGCTTCTTTGCAACTTATATTTTCCGATGCCACTTTCATCGCCACCACTACGACGAAAGCAGCGGAGGTTATTCAGTCCGTTCATCATGCTAAAATTCTGGACCAGCCTGATAGTTACCTCCATCGAACTTCCGCTTTCCGACCGCTAGGAACCACCGCCGGTCGGTCTATGCTGTTGCCGACGCCGGGGCTGTAGTTGTTGTTGCCTCTGGACGAGTCTCTGAAACCGTTCAGCTCGCTGCAGCACAGTCTGCAGCTCGTAGTGATGATAAAAGTAAACCATGGAATGCTGTTGCAAAAAAGGGCAATAGAAAAATGTTTAAACATAGTAAACCTGTTTAACACTGTTGAACACAGTTTAAAACTTCGTATTTGTACAGACGCGATGGTCTGCAATTATAATTGCGTAATGTAGATACTGCGCGATATATAAATAAATAATTGTTAGGTTAAGTGGATCAACGAACAGAAAAAATGAATGAATAACGAAGACCGTGAAAATGATTTCTAATTTTCCGGTTGACCGTCAGTACTTATGTACCTATACGATTGGAAAATAACTGCGAAACGTCGACACAGTCATAACAAAATATGCATGCACAGTGTACTACCACTTTAGTCTCAGACCATCGACTTTTACAATTTTTTTGATACATTTTTCAAGAAGGAATGAAAGAACAAACGAGAAGATATGAACACGTAAATGTTGTTGATAAATATTTTTTTTATCATAAATACTAAAACATGAGCTATTTAAATTTTAACAGAAAAATTGGATACTACCTACCTGGGCGTCACCAGTTTTCTTTAAAATTTACATTTATAACAACCGTCCTTATTAATGAAGTTCAAACAGATACTATATACATAAAAATTAAAAGTATCAACATTTTAAAACCCTCATAATGCAAAAAATGCGGAACGTCAACGATAAAATGAAGCTTATATTGAAGACTACAAAAAATGCTAAAAAATGTCGTTATAAATTTGTCAAACAAATATCATACAGTTATATAAATAACACTTAACCTTAATTTTTGCGAATTCATGAATGCATATTTTTTTTCATAATTATTATTACATAGGTATTATAAGACCATATTCATTTTTATTCAACTAATGTATTAGGAAATTTTAATTTTTGACATAACCATGAAATATTTTACTATCATAATTATTATTATATATTATTATTAGTTATTACCAGGGTTAGGATTTTATAGCATTTGAATATCTATATATATATATAAAAATAAGTGTATATTTTGAATAAATTTTATAACTCAAGACCCACCATACCGATTTCGATAAAAATTTTAGGGCATATTAAGATTGATATGTAGATGATTTCTGTGAAGTTTTGTACGCTGTTGGATAAGTGGTCCCGGAGTTATGGCCTTTAAGTGTACACCTGGTGACATGGCCAAAAACAACAATAACGTCTATAAAATTATTTTTATCCATGTATATAACCCATAGCAACCATTAAAAAAAAAATTTCTATCGTAAATCTCAAAATTCCTGTTTGAGCACCTACCAGGAGTGATCACTTCCCTTTTTAAATTAGCCTATTAACCTACAAAGAATGTGGCTTTGTATTGGTGAAAGAATTTTCGAAATCAGTTCAGTAGTTTCAGAGTTTATCCTAAACATACAAACAAACGTTTTCATTTTATAATATATTAGTACCTATAAATAAAAATGTATGTTTGTGTGTGTGGATTAGACCTGTGGGAAGAAAATAGGCTAATTTAAAAAGTGTTAAATTTGTTTTTTTTATTCATCGGATTTTAGTACGGTTGCTTTAGGCTTTTGTATTAATTGATTATATTAATCCTCCGTAGATGGAATTAAGTAAAAATGACAAACACGGTACAATTTTGATACTTTAGAGTTAAATCATACACTTACGTACAAACAGCACGGGATCCACGATCTACCACGGGTAGATAATACACTGCTGAGAATCAGACTTTTTATTCCGGGCAACAGAAAAGTTAAGATAAATTTTGAATATCATACACCATACACCGAATATTAAATAACGAATTGAACAAAGTTTGAGTCATATATAATTGGTACATTTAACGGGCAACGAAGTGCTAGCGGGATCAGCTAGTTTCTTATAAAATGCTTAAAAACAGCAGAGTAAGCTAAAAATATGTTTCGTGATACAGAGAACTCAAATTAATAAAATTTATTTTGCTTTTTTTAGCATATTTTGCAATTTTTTAGTTTTAGTCCTTTTTTTGGACTTTTTTTCCTTTTTACCTGTTTTTGAATCAATATCGGTCATATTTTATGAAATTATAATTTAGTTAACGTGCTTTTAGATTTTCGTCAATCGAATTATTACGATAACTTCGTATTAGGTATTTGATTCTAATTTTTGTTATCTGCAGATTATATTTGGTTTTTTTTGTCAATTTCTACTGCGATTATTAATTGCCAATTATCAATGAATGAACGTTGAATGCGTTGTAAAGTCAATTTATTTGGATTCTGATCATAGAGACTAAATTATTTCAAATTTTAAGTACCTACCTACAATAATTTGTAAGCGATTAAAAAAATTTTAATAAATAAATTTCCCTTTTTTTGTTAATGTTCTTGTTTTTATTGCATATTTATACCGCATATTTAACGATATTTAAGGTAACATTACATCGCATATTTATGCAAATTTAAATACTATAAAATACCAACCCTGGTTTTACATAATATTCATGATTGCATATTTTTTATCATAATTGTTGTTACATATGTATTACAATGCTATATTCATTTTTATTCGATTCATGTTATGTGTCATAAATGTTTATTGCCAATTGTTTTATTTCATTAATTTTTTACACAGTTGTAGGTTAATGTTAATATAATAGTAATGTTAATAAAAAAATCACATTTTTGGATATAATCATATTTAATTTTTTATAATAATTCATAAGTTTAGTCGTTATAATATTGCAAATTTTAAAGAAAATTGTAGGTCTGGCCGAAAAGAGAAGGGTACATTTTGACAGAAAAGAGGGCCGCCCACCTTTCTAAATATAGTTAAATTATTTTTTGACACGAGAAACGATGAAATATTTCCATTATAATTTGATAGTAGTAGACATTAAAATCAAAAACCTTAATCATCGATTTTTTTCTCATGTAAATAGTACTTATTTAAAGGTTTTCGTAAAATCAAAAATAACAGCGGTATTATTATTACTATTATTATTATTTATTTATTTCTCAAGATAAGAATACTGGGCCTCACTGAGTATTCTCGTGTGGAGACCCAGGAGTTATTATGTGTGCATGAGTATAATTATTACTATTATATAATTATATGTTGTATCGTGTTTGAAAATTATTAATTATAAAATATTAGGTAAAAATATGTGTGTCTACTCGGTGACCTTAAATTTTAACGTAAATAAAATAAAAATTCATTATATATAAACTTGAAAAACATTAGTAATTAGTGTATAAAAACATAAATAGAAAAATAGTTTATGTATAATAATATAAATTCAATAACAGTTAAAAAAAGGTATTTTATAATAATGGGTCAGTGTTGAATTCATAAAAAATCCATTTCTTAAAATCTATCTTAAACCTACGTAGAGGTAAAATGCATGTAGATGTTTTGGTATTGAGTTTAGTATTTTTGTACCGACGAATTTCTATTATTTTCTTGCCCCCGTTTTATGAGGCCATTGCATTGTGTATATTTATTATTTTTAGTAAACCTTGCATCAACATTATGACTCGGGGTAATGGAACATCATGTATTTTTAAGAGAAGGGCTGCTGATTTGAATATAGGTTTTTGATATTTAGAACATTAAAGTTTTCATATAGTTGTTTTGTATAGTATGTTTTGTCTTTACTTAAGGCGATCTTAATTAATGTGTTTTGACTAGTTTGCAATCTAAAGAGAAGCGAGAGCATTATCATAGGATCCCCCTAACCTATTATCCCATAGTATGATGTTACTGGTTCAATCAGTGCCAAGTAAATTACCTTTAAGTCTTTCTTATTTAGGATATCTCGAAATTCCCTCATTATATAAATCATTTTTCTGTTTTTTGTGTTAATAAATTTATTTGATCTTTCCATTTCATGTTTGAGCACATTTCTATAAGTTATTCACACGTTTATTTTCTTACATTGGCACATTATATAGTAGGCATAGCATGTATCCTCGTATGGTATGAAATCTTTTTGTTTGGTATTTTATTTCTACAATACTATACAGTCATACAGATTTAAATATTTCAAACCCACGTCAGAATTCACGAAAATATATTATTATCTTAATATATATAAATCTCGTGTCACAATGTTTGTCCTCAATGGACTCCTAAACCACTTAACCGATTGTGATGAAATTTTTACTATGTGTGTAATTTGGCCGAACTTAAAAGATAGGCTAATTTTAAAAGGGAAAGGATTAATCCCGGGAGGTGCTAAGACGGGAATTTTGAGATTTCAGATGAAAAATTTTGTTATAAATGGTTGCCATGGGTTTTTAATGATAATAATAATAAAAAAAAACTATTTGCTTTACTTTTTAATATAAATTATAATATAATATCAAACTATAAAAACGTGAAATGAAAATCTCTGTACAGGCTTAACTCTGAAACTACTTATCAGATCTTTTTGATTTTTTTTTTAAACGTAAGAGTATTTCACGAAGAAGGTTATATGAAAGAAAATTTTAGGTAGCTATTGGTTAATCGGTCATGTTTATTTATTTGTATTATTATTTTTTGTCAATATACATACATATAATATAACATACAAGAAGATCTGATAAGTAGTTCCAGAGTTTAGTCTGTATAGATATAGTCCCTGTATTTACATAGTTAGATATATATATAAATTAATGTTCTTGGTAGATTAGACCTCTGGGAAGAAGATAAGTTAATTTACAAAGGGTTAAATTTGTTTTTTTTATTCATCGGTACGGTTAGATTAGGATAGGATTTTGTATAGGTAAATTGATTATATTAATCCATCGTAGGTAGAATTAAGTAAAACCAATAAACTTGGTATAACTTTGATACTTTAGAGTTAAATCATACACCTACGTACTAACAGCACGGCGGGGTACGCGATCTACCACAGGTAGATTGCCTACTTGATATAATGTACTGCTGCGAATCAGAATTTGTATTCTGAGCAACGGAAAAGTTAAGATAAATTTTGAACACCATACACCGAATATTAAATAACGAATTGAACAAAGTTTGAGTTATACAGAGTTGATACATTTAACGGGCAACGAAGTGCACGGGATCAGCTAGTTGTTTTATAATTATTATATGCTATATGATGAATTTGGTAGCCCTAAAAGAAAGATGCATTAAACATAATAATGACAAAACTAAGGAAAAAAACAATTCTATTATAAAGTGTATGATATGCATGTGGGGCCACAGTGGAAGTGTTTGGAGGCAGTGTTGGATGGACAGACAGACAGTCGGCGATCAGAATTCATTCTGTTTATGACCCAGCATATATTTATATAATAAATATATATAATTTTGCATTTAAATTACAGTAAAAAAAAAATCGAATTCAAAGCCGAAAATAACACAACAATAATGATAAAGCAGTACGCATAGAGGGAAACAAAAACATAATTATACTATATAATATTACAGGGAAATTTCCGAGTACAACTTACTAACATGCACCTTTTTCTAATAAAATCGAATTAAAAAAAAAACTGACCGACTTGCAGTGTAACGAGACATAATGCGTCTCATTGGATTTTAGTCGGAATAACAATTCTAAAGAAGCCACCTTGACGTGATTGACTTCAGCCACTGTGCCACGCCAAGCCATCAACTCAATATTATTTACTAATTCACGGAGATATTTATCCCGTCCACTGTCGACACTCCAGCGAGGGACAAACAACCACAAGTAGCTGTTGCCGACGCGACTAGGTCATATTATAAAATTCGTCCCTATTCGTGCTCAGAGGACAAAATAAAAATTATATATTTGTATGTTTAATTATTATATAGTATTATTATTTATACCTCGATTAGTAGATACTTGAGTGAGTTTTACTCAATACTACCGGGTTATTATTTATTTTTGTAGGACGCCCACTTATTAATGTATGTGAAGTTAGCCCCTCAACTTTTTTGATTTTCAAGAATGAATTGTAGATTAAAGTACTCTATTTGTAAGTAAATGTTAGTTGATTTTCAGAATTTGTAAGATTTAATATATATATTATGCACTAAGCGCTTCAAATAATTGTACTATCGTTATGAGTTAACTCATTTAATTATTTGGGTAACCCCTTCCACTCCCGTCCACACACAATCCGCGAGTCGTTGCCGACAACAGCAATAATCGTAGAATCGGTAAAGGCGCAAACAACATTTATTTATAATCCAATCCATCGTGAATAATAGCAAAAATTACAATAGAAAAAGCCATTACGTATTACCTGAATAAAGAACCACGAACTAATGAGAGCCACTCTGCTATATTGACCGTTGAACCGAAAGTGGTAAGCGTAGAACAATAAGTGGTAAAGATAGAAAAACCTGGAACAGAAACATAATCGATTCACATATACAAATACAAAAGGAGTAAAACCTCTCTATAACGGAATCGCCCGGCTTCAACTGATTTTTCCGTTGTATAGGAGTTTCCGTTATAGAGAGACTAATATATACGGGATAATTATAGGTTAGTCGGGACTATTGTTATTTTCTGTTATAAAGAGGTTTTACTGTATACAATAATATAAATCCGGCGGGTACAAAAAAAATTTGATTATGGTAAATAGTTGGATAATTTTCAGTTGGCATAATGTTTTATCTAGTTATATCAAACAATGTATTTAGTTGAGAGTACTAAAATGTATTAGTTAAAAAGTTATAGTTGCACTTGCACCATTTTATTTTATAGTAATTTTAAATATATAAAATAGTCATGCCAACCGTACAATATAGTACAACCGACTACCCAAGGCCGTATTATGTGAGGTTGGGGTTTATGACCCCCTCCCAATATTTTGCTCAGATTACGTACATTTAGAAATTTATCATCAGTAAAATATAAATCAGTCCCCGCGGAATATTATGTTTTGAATACGCCGTTATCATTATACCTATATATTAGTCAAATGAATTCACGATAGTTCTCTTTTTCGCAAATATTTCAATAAATTGTTAGGTAGGTAGATTTTAGGCGTAGGACATCTATCGAATAGAGCTTGCTCTCCTGGTATAGGTTTTTTCTGTTTCTTAACTATATAAAATATTAATAAAACCTATTCCGAGAGAGCAAGTCATATTCGATAAAAGTCCTACGCCTAAAAACTACCTAGTCAACAATATACTGATATACTGAGTACTGGCCGAGTAAAATTTGTTTTACTAACCGGGTATCGAGTATTGGCCAAGTAAAAATTTTAACACTAATCGGGTATCGACCAAGTAGAAATGTAAATAGAAAATGGCTATTATACAACTATCAAAGTACCTAGTATCAACTGTATAAACATTAGACAGTAAACACGAGATTTATTTTTGTAATTCGTAGAAGAAAAATATGATATGTTTATAATAAACTGGCTATTGTAATCAGTTCAGTTATTCCAATTTGTACAAAGATAAATTATAATTTATTATCCTAGAATTTTTGATTTTCCCCGTTATATTAATTGGTATGCATATATTTATAAATAGATTATCAGTGTTTGCACCATTGGATATGAGTCGAGTAAAAATGTAGTATTTCACCGAGTAAGAGCCGAGACTTAAATATGATATCGACTACCCGGCCATCGAATAATTGCCGGGTACCCGGAACATCTCTACGATGATAACGAAATAAATAGGTGAAGTAACAATTTTTTTTCCATAGGGTATATTATCTCATACGACGACAATATAAAAAAGCTTTTATATTATATAATAGGTACTCACTTAAACCAATGCTTTTTCGTGATCGGGCAACGACTACACTTGGTGTCGTATTGATCAGCTAAGCAGACGATCAATATGACGTAAAATGGAATGGTTCTGTCTTTGAAAATTTCTGACATTAAGACCTTTATGCCTGTCAGGAATTTAAATAATAATAACAATAAATAAATAAACTGAACGTATATCGTTATCGTAAATCAAAATCAAAATCCCTTTTATACACGACTTAACGACAACCACTCGTTATCCCTACTATCCAGGTTACTAATTATAAGCATTGCCACACACACACTGCAGGACCTTGCACAATGTTATCATGTTGACAGAGTCCTTGATTGTTAATGCATAAAATTATGTTTTCGGGGAACGGACGTCAAGGTGTCAGTGAACTCCAATGATGTGTACGCCGTTTGACAGGGTTTTAAATGTTTTAATAATAATAATAATAATAATAATATTTGTGTGCAATGAAAAATCGCAATGACGGATTATGACTATCATTATTAACGTAATTTATTTTACTCACCGACCAGTGCCAGAAAAACGATCAAAAGTGGCAACAACGGGAAAGAAGCCGAGCGGTGAAAATGGAATGGATGCAGCAAATCCACTGAACAAAAAAAACAGCGATACATAAACAAAATATAAATAATTTTTTTAATAATGATTATTATTTATTTGTTTATGAATATAGATTACCTAAGTGATGGAAAGCAAACATCTGTTGTTGTAAATACCTCATAACCGTTGAAATCATTAGAGTCTGAAAACAGAAAAAAAACAAAACGTTTAATTTCAATACAATATATATATCTATAGTATATATATTGGTACCATGTCATGTATAGTGATCAAACATTTGATGTGGCTAGAACAACAGTTTATGATTGTAATACATGGTATGATGCACAATTTTTAATTCTAAAGTTATGTATTTTTTTAATTAATATTTTTATGAAGTAAACGATGATAGAAAAAATATTGAATAAACCTTTGACGTTATTTTTATTCATAATAAATGTATTATTTAACATGTTATGATCTGTTTTAAAGGTAATTTTATCAATACTAGTAGGCAGGCAGGCAGCATCATACCTAATATTTTTTAATTTATTCGTAAACGCCGGGGTAAACGCTAATACGTTATTTTGAGGGAACAACAGTCGAAAAATAATTTATATTTAAAAATATAATAATACAATATAATATATTATGTATACATATATATATATATATATATATAAATGAGAATCAATTTAAACACCCAACTCAAAAATAAAATCGTCGTTTTCTTTCGCGATCACCGATTTGAGGAGTTTATATGCAGTAAAAGAAAACTATATTAATGCATTGAAGTCTTTGACAAATATTTCACTAACCAGCAATTAAGGTAATAAGTAGAGCAAAATCTCTTTAAAAAAAAAATTCCAATCTCTTGAGTTTGTTTTGTTTATTATTATTTGGGAAGATGCTTGAAAACCATTATCAGTGGACCACCAGACTGTGATATCTAAATTGTTACAGTGCTCACAAACCAGTATACACCAAGCCAGTGGGTTTTGACAAAGCGGTATTAACTCAATTAAAAATATGAAACATAATTCAAGACTTCCCCAAAGGCTCCTCCAACCGTGATCCCGGACGCTCAAGCCAGCCCCAAGCAAGGTCATATGCAGAAGTAGCCGCTAATAATAATTCTACAATAGAAATCGTCACAACAATGTTATCTCAATTTATCACTAACTTAAATTCTGTAATTGGGCCACTCATATCTCTCCTCACTGATGTACTGCGAAAACGTTTTTACTCCATAGTTCAACAACTATTTCTGTCATCGCATTATTTAATTATTATTTCCGTTTAGCTTATTATATCTAATAATATATCAATTCATTTTCTGTATCTGCCTTAATTGGCTTCTTTAGGTATGACTATATAAATGTCGATTATTATTCTTACCTATTTTATTGGTTTTTTTTAATATTATCATATACTTTAATTATGTAATTGTAATATTGTAATTTTCGAACTATCATAGTTTTAACTAGTAGTATTAAAATAAAAATAAAAAAAAAATACTTTTAAAAACATAAATATAAAATAACTTTTATAATTTTAAACGTATCAACGATTTCGTATCTAGTGTAAATGTGTATTTTTATAGTTTAAAGAAAAATTATAAAGTGGTAGGTACTTCACATCTACACACATAAATGCATTTTTCATAATATGAAAAATCTGGAAAGTAGGGTTCTATTATTTATACACCCTGAACCTAAAAACCTTAGTTGCGGCACTGGTGTGTAACATACCAAATTGTACGTACAGCAGAAAACAGTAGTTGAATTTCGTCGAATTTCTTTATATTTTAATTTTAAAGTGAGTTCTGAGTACTTTAAGATGTACAAACAGTTTACAATTTTAAAATACTTATAACTCACTTTTAAATTAAAATATAATAAAAATCCCACGAGTATGCAATTGGGTACAAAAACGATATTGAGCGCTACGTTGTATCAGCCTATTATACTTGTAAAAATAATCAAATTTCATAGTTAAAAAAATCAACAACAATTTAAAATACATTATGGCTATACATAGCGTGACATTCCAGTGAACTTTTTTTTTTTGATAGAGGTACATAAAATTGTTGGGAACCTTCCATTAAAATGTATTAAGTCAGCTATGAATAGAAAAACTTAAATGAATTATTTCTAACTAAAAATAATTCACAAATTTTGAAAAATGATCATGACTATAGTAGTAGCTCAAACAGAGTCAAAAATCAAAATAGTTTGAAAATATAACAGTAGATAGAAAATGATGATTTTAACATATTTTGGTGGACATTTTAAGTGTTTTTTAAATTTTAACAAAATACCAAAAATCGATTTATGAAAATTTGTTAACTTACCGATGAAAATCCAAATATCGTAAATATTTTAAATTCAAACGCTCATAAGAAATTAATGTTACATTTCGGTAATTTTTTTTTACCTTAGGTAATAAAATGTTTGGGGAATCTTAAATCAATATTTCTAATGTGAGCTATGAAAGGAAAATCATTTATGAATTTCAAACTGACAAATAGTTAAAACATTTTCAAAAAGTTGATGAAATTCGTCAAAATTTAAATAGATATAAATAATAACTGAGCATAATTTGTATATTTAATATTTTTGAACTTCTATTAATGAAAATAATAAAGGAACCCAACATTCAATTTTCAAGCTTTTTTACCAAGTAAAAAAGTTACTATCGAGAATAATTTTAAAAATTTTTACAGAATTCGAAAAATGTATTACTAACTCAAAAAGAGTCAAAATATTTTGAAAATGGTACCATATATGGAAAATTCTATTATAAATATTTGGTGAAAATTTCAAGTTTATACGGGTATTAATTTTTGAGTTAAATCAAAAAGATAAAATTGAGTATTTTAAAAATTGGTTTTGCATAAAAATTACCATTTTTTTTTCTTCTACTTGACGTTTTCTAAAAATATTTGTAAAAACTAGATTCACTTTGATTATCAGAAAATATGCTGATCTCGAAAATCGGAGTACTTTTACTACCCAAAATGTTGCTGATAGGCAGAAATAAAACACATATGATTGTAAAATCAAAAAATAAATTATTTCAAAAATAACTAATTAATTTTGGTGTCGTATATGTATATACGTGATTTAACGATTAGTTGTATTTGTAAACCATTCATGTGTGTGTGTATTTGTATTAAAATATTGATTTATAGAAACACATCATTTATACTGATGAATCGTGTGATCATTTTTAAACCAAAAAGGTGTAGAATTTCAAGACTATATGAAAAATACTTCTCAATTTAAATTGACAACCTTTATTCATCCATAAAGGAGTTTGGATTAAAATAAAAGCAGGTAAGACCAACAAATCAAGAGTAGACAGCATTTTATGCGCAGATAGCTTTTCGACATCATACATTAAAATTTGCCGATAGTATTAATTGTGTAGATAAAAACCACACTGCTACCTTGATTTCAGTAACAAAATCATTAGAAATTTGTATTTAAATATAATTTGTGACGTTTCGGCCATGATTATTGAGGGTTATTCAAACCAAAAATCAAAAAAAAACCTGAACCCAAAGGTTGAAATCAATTTTACAGAACTAAAAACGAAAAGTTAAATTATTAGAATTTTTTCAAAGAAATTAACAAAGACAAGAAATCATCTAAAGCAAATTAAATATTGTTATAACGACTTCCCTTTAAATTAAATTGCTAATGGTGATGGCTTGGTGTAGCAACGACTTCAAAGTATAGCTAATAATAACAATATAAGTTAATATCCAGAATTTTAACTTAGCTGAATAATTTATATCAAACTATTTAAATGTTGTTCATTTGATCCACGTATATCAGGGCTTGAAATCGTTTTCAAGACCGATTTCAGAAACCTGTGTAAACCGTTTTAAAACCGAAACCAAAACTGAAACCGAAAAAAATAGGATACCGGTATTAAATTCAAAATCTAAACCTTAAAGAATTGGAAACCGTTATTTTTTTTTTAATTGACGTGTTTTTAAATACTTAAATTCCATTAATACACATAATTAATATTCATAATAAAATTGAGATCATGATTAAAATGTTGATATTCATTTCATTATTCGCAAAATTATTAGTTGCTTTATAAATAATAATGATATAAATTATAGTTATTAGCAAATACTGTATAATATGACACTACGGTAAAAACAATGATAATTGTATAGAGTCTATACTATAGATGACACAGCCTCCTGAAAATACTCGAATGCGCTATATTTGTATATTTCAATCCTAGACCGTTCGTTACGAAATCGAATTTTCTTATACCGGTATTGCTAAGTTGAAACCGAAAAATTTAGAAACCGGTATTCAAAACCGAAACCGAAACTAAAATTTTTTAATACCGGTATCGCTAAGTTAAAACCGAAATCGTAAAATTTCAAAACCGGTGTACAAAATCGAAACCGAAACCGAAATAAATTATTTCAATCGGTTTTAAGCCCTGACAAATATACAGAAATTCGGCAATAGCGAAGCATTTCTGGATTAGCTAGAAATGAGGATATATTATTTATATCTTATTGTTATTTACTTTTGAGTCAATACTGCAAAAACATAGAGTTAATTTAAAATATGTTTAACAATTTCATTGTGTATATAACATATAATAATATATGTGAAAGTTTCAAGTTCGCATGAGTAATACTTTTAAATTACAATAAAATAACTAAAATCGTTATTTTTTGTTTATATATTTAATTGTGTCCTAATTTTAACTTCAAATGTATAAAATAAATTGTCTTTATTTATTTTTTAGATTTTTTTATTTCACTTATGAGGAAACTTTTATTAAATGTCATGCCTTAGCTATAAAATTGAACATTTCATGAATTCATATCTATGAAATAATTTACAACACTTTGTAATTTTGACGAATTATGTCAACATTTGAATTTAAAACGCTTATAAATAAAAATCATGCGTAATTCTTTAAAAATATTTTAAATTTCCAAAAGAACAACTTATGAGGAACCACGTTTTATATTTTCATGCTTTATGACTGTGAAAAAAATTATATTAATTTGATGATGAATTGAATAATTAGATGAATGTGCTTATATAAATATTTGGTGAAATAGTTTCTCAAGGCAAATGTTCAGTAAACTTTTAGTTATTTCCCCGTTTATTTAAAAAAGTATATATTGCAAGGGAATTTCGTAGTTTTGAGTAACAACTAAATTAACTTTACACCACCACCCCCTTTTTTGTTGCTATACTCTTCATTGTATAACAATATGTTGCTAACAACTGTTCCCGTTCGTGTAAGGCACCGTTTAAAATAAGAGTTCTCTTGTTATAATAATAATAATAAACAATAATGTTATACTCACAAATAAGACCATAATGAAGAAAGATGTAATATACGAAGTTCTAGACTTTGACATTCTATTAAATCTTATATATTTCCCAGAAAGTACATTTCTGAAATATTAAGCAATTATTATTATCTTCGTTATATAATCCGTGACACGAGAGAAGTAACCCGCTGCACGCATGCAGACTGTCAAGCCCCGTTCCCCCCCCCCACTTTACAATATTGTACATACTAATAGTATTACTATATAACGTGGCCGACCGTTGACGGTCGTGATCGTGCAACTTCC
The DNA here is from genome assembly GCA_008086715.1 of Sitobion miscanthi. Taxonomy (NCBI): domain Eukaryota; kingdom Metazoa; phylum Arthropoda; class Insecta; order Hemiptera; family Aphididae; genus Sitobion; species Sitobion miscanthi. Next base: position 23,175 of record SSSL01000387.1, read on the forward strand.
ACATGTCAAAAAGGTAGGGGATGCGCGATTCGGCCGCGATTTGGACGGGAAACAGGTTACTTCTCTCGTGCCATGGTGTATAGTTATAAATTGGAACTATTTCCAAAAAACTTCTTTGAGAGTAAGTCTTTACCTCAGAAATCCTTTGTTTTGTTCATTTTCAGCCAGTGATTTAACAGAGGACAACAGTAAGTCATCGTAGCCAAGGAAATACTCCAAGAAAAACTGACTCACTGAATCGGCATAACACAGAGTAGGGTCTAGGGCTACTAGCATTACAGGAATACTTGACCGATTTCTGGTACTAGGCGACAAATGCAAGAACCCGTACTCCAGTGAATATTCGACAATGTAATCCGAGTAAAATATTACTAAAAAATAAAAGGTAAAAATAATTTATGTGTTTTCATTGACAAATCCCATATCACAACTCTTATAATATAAATACTTTCATGGTCGTAACTTAAAGTATTAATTAATTTATCTATACTCAAAACAATATAAATTTAAAAATAATTTTATCACAAAGCTCAATTAACTTTATTGTTTCGTCTCTAATACAAATCGTTTATACAATTTATATAATATAATCAAAAAAATAATAGGAACTTATACCCAATAACACAACATTTTGTACACAAAAAAATTTAATATGTTCATAGATATCACGAAAAAAATATACAAAATATTATATGGTATTTAAAATAATAATAATTATTATTAACATTAAATTATTATATAATTTATAAACATGAATTATGAATATGTATGAAAACACCTACAAAACGTATTAACGTTTTGAAACGTAAATTTATTGGAGTTGCTAGTTCGGATAACAACCGTACTACGAAAGTTGGGAAAATCGAGGTTCTATCTACTATATATAATTCATAAAATGTAATATTTTAATATATTATATATAAGTATAAATATAGATAGTATATAGGTAATTTATTGTCATGCAAATTTGTATCAAATAATGTTTCACAATTTTTGGCAAAGTAAATTTGAATTTACCAACGAATCAAATGTAATAATATTATTTTAATGATAATATGAAGTATAAAGAAATCAGAAGTAAATTGTATTTTTTTGCTTTTTCTGCTAATATTAATTTAACCATAAACTGCCAAAAACATTTGACCACTCTATGGCATCGACAAAAATATGTATTATGTAATGAAATTCTTATATTATGTTTACTTAAAGTACGTTTACTTAGAATAAATTTTACCATCAAAGTTTATATATTTTGTAAATGATAAGTAGTTGAAAAAGTTAGTGTTAGTCTCTCCAGATTTATTTTCAACTAATTCTTCTGATGATTGTTCAATATCAACCTCTCCTTTTTTCCTAAAAAAATATTTTGTCATAATATAATTTAAAATACGCTTTATACTATACTTAATATTAATATCAATCAATCAATAAATTTACCAATATACATATATTATAATCTTATTATCACTTATAATGTTATCCAATATTTAAAATAAATTAATTTAAGCCCAACTTACATTTTTTCTTTTTGTGCTTAAAACTTAAAAATCTAATAATTTATAATATTGAATATAAAATAATAATAATAAATAATATTGTAGTCTTTATATTATGTGTTTCCATTATGTTCAAAGACACATTTAACAAGAAACAAATAAATCTAACGGATACATAAAATATTATGTAATATATGAAATAAATAAGCTTATAACTGAAACACGATTTTACAAAAATAACAAAAGTTACATTTTTTTAAATACAATTTATAAGTTTTACCTAACATTTTATTAATGAAAAATAATATTTTATATAGAAAAATATTCAAACATTGATAGAAAAATTGTTCATCAATCAAATAAGTTATAATAATCTTGATAGTTAGGATTACCAAAATGTGTTGTAACACTTTTGAATTAGCTTTGATGATTGTTACCCTATAAAAAAATGTAATTAAAAGTACCCTAAAGCAACACATGTTTAAAACCCAAAATTATATTGGAATAATAAGAATAAAACGGATGTGTAATTAATTATGTGATAGGAAACTTGATCATGATGAAAGATTGAACCATAAATTACATCTGTACCAGACAATACACAACTCAATGCTATTAAAGCAATACACAGAAATCAATCTCCTGCAACACATCAGCTAACCGAAAGAATATGTAATAAATAGTTTCTAAACAAGTAAAAGAAAATTAAAGGAGCGTTAGTTATCAACAATACAAGAACAAACCTCATAATTAATTAATTTTGATAACGATATGTACCTTATGATAAACATTCCAGGTTTAGATTCTCTATGCCATTTATACAGACTAAACTTTCAAAAACAATATGAAAAAGTTGGGTCAGTAGATGTCGCTCTGCTGTACAGTAAGTTACAAGTGGGTCACTGTAATGGATGGTGTTATATTGGAATTCAATAATATAATATCATTGTATAAGAAAAACGATTCTGAGCGAAAACGGTCAGTCAGCCTCTGATATTACCAAGTAAATTTGATGATATTATTGTGTATAAAGTAAATTATATATAACTTATTTACGTGGAGCCTTGTTTCAAATTTTCAATCCTTAGCTATAAAAGTTGAACATTTTATACATTTTTAACTACAAAATAATTATTAGATTTTAAATTTGATAAATTTTTTCAAAATTCGAACTTTAAATGCTTATAAAAAAATTTGTGCATATGTATTTTTAATATTTTTCAATTGCTTTTGTAACAATATATCAGGAGCCTTGCATTAAATTTTCACGCTTTTTTACCCAACAAATTAAATTTTATTGATATTTATAGAAAAAAAACCAAGAAAATTGAAAACTGACAATGTCTGTAAACAGCTCAAAAAGAATCAAAATATTTTCAAAATTGTATGGTGTATAGAAAATGCTAATATAAACATTCAGTGAAATTTTCAAGTATCTACAGTCATAAGTTTTAGTTACAACAAAATAAGATAATCGCTACATGAGAAATCGAGTGAATATCCAATGTTGTAAAAATATGAACTTCAAATGCTCATAAAATTTAGTTTAATTTTCTTAAGGACTTTTTTTTTTCTAAATGTAGACAAATTTATAAGCAATCTTTTACTATATTTTCATATCTTAGATTTAAAAATAAAAATTTTTATGAATTCTTAACTCATTATAATTTGATAATTTTCGTGATTTTTCCATATTTTGTCAAGATTTGAACTTTAAATGCTTATAAAAAAAAACTGTGGCTAAAGATTTTGAATATTTTTCAAAAGTCAATGTAACAATATAGTAGGAGCCTTGTATTAAATTTTCAAGTATTTTTACTCAACACATAAAGTTTTATTGACATTCATAGAAAAAAAAACTAATAATATTGGAAACTGGAAATGTCCCTAAACAGTTCAAAATAAATAAAAATATTTTGAAAATTGTATCGTGTATAGAAAATGCAAATATAAACAACCAGTAAAAATGTCATGTTTCTACGGTCATTTTTTTTAAAGTTACACTAAAAACAAAAGTCAATTTTGCATAAAAATTCCCGTTTTCCTTAATATCTTTTGTTTTTCTTGGTGCTTTTGAAAATTACTGCGAATTTTGAATTTTGACCCCCCAATGCACAAAAATATTCACTTTCCAATCGAACAAGATATTGAAGTTGGAAATCGAAGCATTATTTCGACTACGTATTGTGTACACAGACGCAAAAAAAATTTAAAAAAATACACATCATTGTAAAATCAATACATTCATCGTTCCACTCAGAATCTAAAAATAAATGTTTTTATTACATGAGGGTTACTAAGAAAAAGTATTCTCAAGATTTATTAAAACAAATAATACGCTTGATTTTTTACCTTTGTATTTATATCATATTCACTAAATATAATATAACATTTTAAATTATTACAACTATACTAGGTACCCATAAAAAAAATACAATTGATTCAGAGATTCAATTTAAAGATAATATTAAAATTAATTATGATAGCATAAAGCAATGTATTGATACTGAAAAGTTGATTGATTAGTTCAACATCTTACTATAATGCATGATATAATGATATTTAAAAATGATCAAGAAAAACAAATTTCAAAAGTTTAAGAAAACTCTTTTGATGGGTTGCACAAACGTATTGTAGCGACTCACTGAACCGTTATCGCAACTTAAACGGTTCTGTAAATAAAACCGAATAATGTTCAACGCTCGATAGTGTTAAAGTTTCTGTAAACTATCGATTACCAGACCTATAAACTACAGATCGGATTTTGGTTTGGTAACTTTCAGATCGATGAAATATCATTGATGTTATCATAGTTATTAGCGGTTTAATTTATTAGATAATCACGGTTAACAAAAATTTAATATTTCTTTATACAACACTACCATAGTTTAACACAATGTCATTAACTTTATATAATTAATAAATTACAGAATAGCTATTCTTTATACATCCCGACCTTACAAACATAATATGCTCAACAGAGTTTGATAAAATATGAATTTTGAAAACAAATATTTAATACTTAGGGATCTATTAAAAAACTTGAATAACGCATCAACAAAATATTTTTTTTTTCAATTAGTAGGTTCATTGTCTGAAGATTAACAGATTAAGTAGGTATTAAATTAATTAATTACTATTTAAGAACAATAAAACAAATTAATTTTAATAATTATTGTGTACTTACACGGGACTATGAGTCTTAGTGAAGCGGTTAAACAATGTTGAATTTTTTTCACTCAAATCCATATGTTTTATTTTGTATTCACGTTCATAAGATTTTTCTAACAATTCGTTTACCGTGCCTGTTTGTTCTGCATGGCTGTGTTGAAAATTTCGAATAATCTCAACTCGGAGTATACCGTCTCTAGGCCATACGTCTTTAACATGGTGTAAACAGTTGGCTGGCATCCGTGAAAAATTCACGTGTATATACACGAGTACAAAAAATGATAAAACAGCCTAAAATCAAAAAATCACAAATTGTAAACCTCAACTTTTAGTATGAAGCAAAAGTTTACCATTAATAAAAGTATAAATTCTATAGCCCTCCTCAGAGATTTTGGAAATATTCTTGCATACCCCCAGGTGGCGTTAAAGAATATATCGCAGAACAGGCTTTCCAATAAACCGAGCTCCTGGTTGTTGTTATTACCACTTGTAATCATTTCCAAGGCGTTTGGTGGCAAAACCGCCAATTCTTCATGATCGTGACCGTTGGTGGGCATGGTTAATTCGTCCCTTTAACTCAGCAATGGACAAAACGTCGGCAGAAAATGTCAATGAATGCTACACTGCATCGTCACCTGATGTAGAGTAAAAACCAATAAATTCTATGCAGAGATAATTCGAGATCTGCCTACGTTCCGATTGTAACCACCCTAAGCGACGAAACAAAATTGTAACATAAGAGGAACACCGGAAAAAATGTAAAACATTGCCATGGACAAGCAAATTTTGTCTTAAGACCTTAACACGCAAATTGGTACTACCGGGTAACCTGACAAGTAAAGTGGTCACGTACTCACTCTGATCGCGGTCAGTAGTTAAAAACGTTCGTACTCACCATAGATTACACAACGGCGATCGGCGATGTTATTATAATACAGTGTTTGGAAAGAACGTCGTTCACTCGTTCACGTTCATATTTAGGGAAACAATACGTCGATGTCACTCGTTTTTTTTCAAATAGAACGTGAACGTGAACGACGTTTATATATTTAAAGAATCTGACCGATTTTTAAGAAGTTCAAATTTATTTTTTATTTAATAAATATAGATTGATAATAGGTACCTACTATTATGATATATTATGTATTACGAATTATAAAAATAAAACACATGCAGTTCTAGTGGGCAAGCTTGGACATAAAACAACAACAATATTATGATTTCCACGATTTTGTATTCGTATTTAAACGATACATAAAAATAAAAATAAAATTAACTAAAACAACGACGAAATTAACGCATTCATATTTTCAAAGAACATGAAAATGAACGTGTTCATTTGAAAAACAATATGAATTTGAATGTGAACGAGTTCTTTTTCTAAACACTGAAAGTGAACGTGATCGAATTCGTTTTCTTAGTGAACGTTCCGAACACTGTTGTAGTAAGTATACCTATGGATGTGCTCGAGACGAGGATTGCGGCGAACGAGTGAATCGGCTGGGCAGCGGAACGTAAAACTCGGGATGACTTTACTACGGTCTGCGGTCAAGGTCAGACAGGCGATAAAAGGAACAACGACGGCGATCGAACGACGAACAGGTTCAACTTGAAAATTCATAGTCGCACAGGTTGTCGCCAGGTGCGGCTGGGCGCGAACTCTCATACATGATATTGTTCTTATTATTTGTCCTTGACTCTTGTAACAACAACAATATTATAATGTGGTGCGGTACGCTGTACTCGAAAGTTGCGGGAAGAAAGAGCTGTAGCCAGGAATGTCGGGTCGTCGACACGTCGCCTTGGACGCGGCGCTATACCAGGCGGTGCAGACAGCCGCGGCAGAGCCAACGACTAGAGGTGATTTAAGATAATGATATACCGAATAAAAGTGATCGAGACCTGTATTATTTACTATACCATTATATTATTATTGCGTAAGTGTGAATACTGCGATTCCGTGAATGCATTTGGTCTGAGACCCTGTCGTTGACACTCGACAAGATTATTCCAACGTTGCCTAACATCTCTTGCACAGACTTCTAGGCACTGAAATAAATACGTGGAATGCGTATAATGCATAGACCTGTAAACTAATGGACAGCGCATACCACTTCGCTCTGCCATCAATGCCAGGTGATCATATAACCATATAACTGAGAGAGAAAGACCATATAGTAATGAAGAAGACCGCATTAATTCCACATAAGGAAATGCATAAATTTTACTACTTAGTTTCTTTTCTCACTCAATATATATCGTACCACCTTATTCTCTCTCTAAGCGCTGTCCATGAGCTTATAAGTTATTGTTACTATTATGTATAATTCTCATATAATATGTAAAATGAGCCCATAAGGGAGCTGCTATATGCATTCCGATGTCATTTTTAGCATTAATATTTATGATGATAATAACAATTTTCATGGATAACATAACATTTCACCATGTTTCCCTTGACTCGGAACGCATATAGTGACTTCCCATCAGGACAATATTTTGAATAACTAATATACGTGTTCCATGTATATTTAGTTCAACGCGCTTCTAGGCATGAAGACTAGAGGTAAGGAGGCCAAACTCTGCCACAAAAAACGTCCCGAAACATTAAAATAGGTATATTATAATTTATAAACATTATATGACAATCATACGTAGGTAAGTACTCGAATTATAATTTTTTTTTTTATTATCGGATTTTTGTTCTATCTGTTGGCTTTATTAAGCCTGGATTTTTTATCCATTTGATATTTTGACTTTTAAGTCAACAATTTAGTTTTTATCCGCTTCACGTTATAATTCTCCGGTTTTATAATTTTTGTTCGAAAAATAACGCAGTTAAAAAATTGTCTGCCGTGACCACCCTCCGTGGTGACATTACCTATATCAGGTAAAAACAGTGTTGGGTAGGTTACTTTACTCGTTACTTAGAGATAAATGTAATTAAATTACTTTACTCGTTACTTAAATAAAATTGTAATGAAATTACTCTACTTTTAAAATAGAAAAGTAACTTATTACTTACTCGTTACAAAAAAAAAAATTTGTTTTTTTTAAATTTCTTGGCAATATTCTGCAGGCAATAATATAACTTCTTATAGAAATACAATACCTATGGTAAAAAGATGTATACTTAATATCTATTTACATAAAAATAGTAATAACTTATGAGTTATGACTATTAAAAATTAATTTTACCTACTTAAAATGGTAATTAATCATTATGGGTATAGTTAAGTATATTATGTATCTATATCACAAAATCACAACATAAACCCTAGGTAGGTATGTGAATATAAATTCATAACACTTATAAAACACAATGAGAACTTATAGAATTATAAAAATTAACCGTTTATAAATGCCAAAATATGGCCATAAATTATAATGATTTATAACAGTACAATGTAAATATTTTGATTTTATTTAATTTTCAGAAAAATAATGTTATATTCTAATGTAAATTCTAAATATAGTAATAACTAATGGGTATTTTTAAATTGAACAGTTTTTATACCTGACTAAATTCTTTATAAAACCTGTATAGTTTAGGACAACTATAAAAAGGAATCAAATTAAATAATAAATTTAATTAACTGAATCCCACATAAGGAACTGTATAAATGTTACTAATTTTTTTCTTTTCTTACTGACTCTATATCGTACCCCTGACTTCTCTCTCTAAGCGCTGTCCATTAGCTTATAGGTCTATGGTATAATGTATAATTTTCATATAATATACAAAATTAGCCCATACGGAAGCCGCAATTTGCATTCCGATGTGATTTTTAACATTAATATTATGATGATGATAATAATTTTCATAAATAACAAAACATTTCACCATGTTTCCCTTGACTTGGAACGCTTATGGCAACTTCCCATCAAGACCATATTTTGAATAATATCCGTGTTCCATGTATATTTAGTTCAATGCTTCTAGGCATGAAGACTAGAGATGAGTAGGCCAAACTCTGCCACGAAAAACGTCTCGTGAAACATCGCACACTAATATTTCTGTACCATTCTACGTGCTGGTCAGATCCGAGTCTGGCTAGGACTATAATTAACCTTTATAAGATGGGGAAATACTCGACTTTATTACCTTTAAAAAACCAAAAATTTACACCATCGTGTTCAGCGCAAATTTATACTTAAGAATAAATTACAAAAATAATATTAATGTTCTATATATACGTAATAAATTAATTTTCGTGATTTTTCGTATTTTGTCAATATTTGAACTTTGAATGCTTATAAATAAAAACTGTGACTAAGGATTTTTAATATTTTTCAAATGTCATTGTAACAATAAAGTAGGAGACTTGTATTAAATTTTCAAGCTTATTCATTCTCCATGCAGATCTAGCATGTCAGATGAAACTCTCTAAAAATTAGTTTCATTATAAGGTCATCAAGAATTTTTTTTCGAAATATGGGATATAAATAAAATTTAAACATTTAATAGTCAATAAACATCGCACATTTATAAATATATTTTTTTATTGTCACTAAGGTAAATGAATAAATAAATAAATGTGAATAAATGCATATAGTATCTTGTATCTTATATGTATCTCAGATAATATACTTAGAATCCAGATCTTTAAAAAATATCATAGTATCTTGTATCTTGTAATTAGATACTAATTATAATTGTATTTTGTATTTTGTATTTAGATACTTTGTTTGAGGCATCTTGCCCAGCCCTACCAATGGCCTAAAGGGGGGGGGGAGCTTCAAACCCTATAGCTCCCCCTTTTATCCACATCTGTTAATATTATTTTTAAAATTTTTCAAATATCATTGTAACAATATAATAAGAAACTTGTATTAAACTGTCAAGATTTTTTACCCAACAAATAAAGTTCTATTGACATCGATAGAAAACAATACTAATAACATTTTAAACTGAAAATATTCCTAAACAGTTCAAAACAAATCAAAATATTTTTAAAATTGTATCGTGTACAGAAAGTTCAAATATAAACAACCAGTGAAAATGTCATGTATATACGTTAAATTGTTTTAGAGTTACACCAAAAGCTAAAATTGATTTTCTCGAAAACAGATTTTGCGTATTAATTCCCGTTTTTCCTTAATTTTTTCTTTTGCCTTTCACGGCGCTTTTGAAAACTACTGGGAAATGTTTACTTTTGACCCCCCAAAGTACCAACTAGATTCACTTTCCTATCAGAAAAGTTACTGTTGGAAAAAATCCAAGCACTCTTACTGTCTTAAAAGTTGATGACAGACACAAAAAAAAAAAAAAAACACACACATCATTGTAAAATCAATACATTCATCGCTTCGCTCAGAATCTAAAATAGGTAAACTTTTCGAGCAGTTTGACTCACTTCTAATTATATTATTACATAACTATAGCATTAGTCAACAAAATATAGATATACTAAATAATATGTCTATATACTGGTATGACTAAATATAGTAATTTGCATGATTAATTAATTAAAAACCTATACAAGAAAAATCATTCAGATCTCAAACAATCAATTTAAAAGATTTTTACCTACGTCACCATTCACTAACAATGCCCACAACAAAAAAAGTTCCTGGACATTTTGCCACCTATAATCACTACGTCCCTCTCGCCACAGACGATGATCAACCTGTTATCATAAGTCTGATATTTGCATTATATATTTATATATACACTGCATGTTAGCACTCATACACATAATATGCATATGATATTATATCTTTATGTTTAGTTATTAAAGTTAGTTGTGCTTTGGTCGGGCTTACCAATGCAATAACACGCATTATAATATATTAATTTTATTTTTGAGTGGCGAGCACCCTATATCAATTGTTTCTCGATTCATTAGTTTTTGACTATCGTATATGTATATAATGAAAATCAAATAAACGTAAAATGTTGCTAGTGTCAATGACTTGTATTTTTGTGTTAGTGTTATTGTACAATTTCAACCAGTTTATTACCACCATTCTTATTTTTTATAATAATATTTTGTTTGTGAACCCTTACTCTACATTTTTATCTATATGCCTAACGCATGTTTTCACGCGCTCTTTTTTTTTTACATAATATACCTATGTCTTGTTTGCGCCTTTACCGATTCTACGATTATTGCTGTTGTCGGCAACGACTCGCGGATTGTGTGTGAACGGGAGTGGAAGGGGTTACCCAAATAATTAAATGAGTTAACTCATAACGATAGTACAATTATTTGAAGCACCTAGTGCATAATATATATATTAAATCTTACAAATTCTGAAAATCAACTAACATTTACTTACAAATAGAGTACTTTAACCTACAATTCATTCTTTGAAAATCAAAAAAAGTTGAGGGGCTAACTTCACATACATTAATAAGTGGGAGTCCTACAAAAATAAATAATAACCCGGTAGTATTGAGTAAAACTCAATCAATTATCTACCAATCAAGGTATAAATAATAATACTATATAATAATTAAACATACAAATATATAATTTTTATATTTGGCCTCTGAGCACGAATAAGGACGAATTTTATAATATGACCTAGTCGCGTCGGCAACAGCTACTTGTGGTTGTTTGTCCCTCGCTGAAGTGTCGACAGTGGACGGGATAATATCTCCGTGAATTAGTAATAATATTGAGTTGATGGCTTGGCGCGGCACAGTGGCTGAAGTCAATCACGTCAAGGTGGCTTCTTTAGAATTGTTATTCCGACTAAAATCCAATGAGACGCATTATGTCTCGTTACACTGCAAGTCGATCAGTTTTTTTTTTAATTCGATTTTATTAGAAAAAGGTGCATGTTAGTAAGTTGTACTCGGAAATTTCCCTGTAATATTATATAGTATAATTATGTTTTTGTTTCCCTCTATGCGTACTGCTTTATCATTATTGTTGCGTTATTTTCGGGTTTGAATTCGATTTTTTTTTTTACTGTAATTTAAATGCAAAATTATATATATTTATTATATAAATATATGCTGGGTCATAAACAGAATGAATTCTGATCGCCGACTGTCTGTCTGTCCATCCAACACTGCCTCCAAACACTTCCACCGTGGCCCCGCATGCATATCATACACTTTATAATAGAATTGTTTTTTTCCTTAGTTTTGTCATTATTATGTTTAATGCATCTTTATTTTAGGGCTACCAAATTCATCATATAGCATATTATAATTATAAAACAATAATAATATATTTTCGTGAATTCTGACGTGGGTTTGAAATATTTAAATCTGTATGACTGTATAGTATTGTAGAAATAAAATACCAAACAAAAAAGATTTCATACCATACGAGGATACATGCTATGCCTACTATATAATGTGCCAATGTAAGAAAATAAACGTTGTGAATAACTTATAGAAATGTGCTCAAACATGAAATGGAAAGATCAAATAAATTTATTAACACAAAAACCAGAAAAATGATTTATATAATGAGGGAATTTCGAGATATCCTAAATAAGAAAGACTTAAAGGTAATTTACTTGGCACTGATTGAACCAGTAACATCATACTATGGGATAATAGGTTAGGGGGATCCTATGATAATGCTCTCGCTTCTCTTTAGATTGCAAACTAGTCAAAACACATTAATTAAGATCGCCTTAAGTAAAGACAAAACATACTATACAAAACAACTATATGAAAACTTTAATGTTCTAAATATCAAAAACCTATATTCAAATCAGCAGCCCTTCTCTTAAAAATACATGATGTTCCATTACCCCGAGTCATAATGTTGATGCAAGGTTTACTAAAAATAATAAATATACACAATGCAATGGCCTCATAAAACGGGGGCAAGAAAATAATAGAAATTCGTCGGTACAAAAATACTAAACTCAATACCAAAACATCTACATGCATTTTACCTCTACGTAGGTTTAAGATAGATTTTAAGAAATGGATTTTTTATGAATTCAACACTGACCCATTATTATAAAATACCTTTTTTTAACTGTTATTGAATTTATATTATTATACATAAACTATTTTTCTATTTATGTTTTTATACACTAATTACTAATGTTTTTCAAGTTTATATATAATGAATTTTTATTTTATTTACGTTAAAATTTAAGGTCACCGAGTAGACACACATATTTTTACCTAATATTTTATAATTAATAATTTTCAAACACGATACAACATATAATTATATAATAGTAATAATTATACTCATGCACACATAATAACTCCTGGGTCTCCACACGAGAATACTCAGTGAGGCCCAGTATTCTTATCTTGAGAAATAAATAATAATAATAATAGTAATAATAATACCGCTGTTATTTTTGATTTTACGAAAACCTTTAAATAAGTACTATTTACATGAGAAAAAAATCGATGATTAAGGTTTTTGATTTTAATGTCTACTACTATCAAAATTATAATGGAAATATTTCATCGTTTCTCGTGTCAAAAAAATAATTTAACTATATTTAGAAAGGTGGGCGGCCCTCTTTTCTGTCAAAATGTACCCTTCTCTTTTCGGCCAGACCTACAATTTTCTTTAAAATTTGCAATATTATAACGACTAACTTATGAATTATTATAAAAAATTAAATATGATTATATCCAAAAATGTGATTTTTTTATTAACATTACTATTATATTAACATTAACCTACAACTGTGTAAAAAATTAATGAAATAAAACAATTGGCAATAAACATTTATGACACATAACATGAATCGAATAAAAATGAATATAGCATTGTAATACATATGTAACAACAATTATGATAAAAAATATGCAATCATGAATATTATGTAAAACCAGGGTTGGTATTTTATAGTATTTAAATTTGCATAAATATGCGATGTAATGTTACCTTAAATATCGTTAAATATGCGGTATAAATATGCAATAAAAACAAGAACGTTAACAAAAAAAGGGAAATTTATTTATTAAAATTGTTTTAATCGCTTACAAATTATTGTAGGTAGGTACTTAAAATTTGAAATAATTTAGTCTCTATGATCAGAATCCAAATAAATTGACCTTACAACGCATTCAACGTTCATTCATTGATAATTGGCAATTAATAATCGCAGTAGAAATTGACAAAAAAAACCAAATATAATCTGCAGATAACAAAAATTAGAATCAAATACCTAATACGAAGTTATCGTAATGATTCGATTGACGAAAATCTAAAAGCACGTTAACTAAATTATAATTTCATAAAATATGACCGATATTGATTCAAAAACAGGTAAAAAGGAAAAAAAGTCCAAAAAAAGGACTATAACTAAAAAATTGCAAAATATGCTAAAAAAAGCAAAATAAATTTTATTAATTTGAGTTCTCTGTATCACGAAACATATTTTTAGCTTACTCTGCTGTTTTTAAGCATTTTATAAGAAACTAGCTGATCCCGCTAGCACTTCGTTGCCCGTTAAATGTACCAATTATATATGACTCAAACTTTGTTCAATTCGTTATTTAATATTCGGTGTATGGTGTATGATATTCAAAATTTATCTTAACTTTTCTGTTGCCCGGAATAAAAAGTCTGATTCTCAGCAGTGTATTATCTACCCGTGGTAGATCGTGGATCCCGTGCTGTTTGTACGTAAGTGTATGATTTAACTCTAAAGTATCAAAATTGTACCGTGTTTGTCATTTTTACTTAATTCCATCTACGGAGGATTAATATAATCAATTAATACAAAAGCCTAAAGCAACCGTACTAAAATCCGATGAATAAAAAAAACAAATTTAACACTTTTTAAATTAGCCTATTTTCTTCCCACAGGTCTAATCCACACACACAAACATACATTTTTATTTATAGGTACTAATATATTATAAAATGAAAACGTTTGTTTGTATGTTTAGGATAAACTCTGAAACTACTGAACTGATTTCGAAAATTCTTTCACCAATACAAAGCCACATTCTTTGTAGGTTAATAGGCTAATTTAAAAAGGGAAGTGATCACTCCTGGTAGGTGCTCAAACAGGAATTTTGAGATTTACGATAGAAATTTTTTTTTTAATGGTTGCTATGGGTTATATACATGGATAAAAATAATTTTATAGACGTTATTGTTGTTTTTGGCCATGTCACCAGGTGTACACTTAAAGGCCATAACTCCGGGACCACTTATCCAACAGCGTACAAAACTTCACAGAAATCATCTACATATCAATCTTAATATGCCCTAAAATTTTTATCGAAATCGGTATGGTGGGTCTTGAGTTATAAAATTTATTCAAAATATACACTTATTTTTATATATATATAGATATTCAAATGCTATAAAATCCTAACCCTGGTAATAACTAATAATAATATATAATAATAATTATGATAGTAAAATATTTCATGGTTATGTCAAAAATTAAAATTTCCTAATACATTAGTTGAATAAAAATGAATATGGTCTTATAATACCTATGTAATAATAATTATGAAAAAAAATATGCATTCATGAATTCGCAAAAATTAAGGTTAAGTGTTATTATATAACTGTATGATATTTGTTTGACAAATTTATAACGACATTTTTAGCATTTTTTGTAGTCTTCAATATAAGCTTCATTTTATCGTTGACGTTCCGCATTTTTTGCATTATGAGGGTTTTAAAATGTTGATACTTTTAATTTTTATGTATATAGTATCTGTTTGAACTTCATTAATAAGGACGGTTGTTATAAATGTAAATTTTAAAGAAAACTGGTGACGCCCAGGTAGGTAGTATCCAATTTTTCTGTTAAAATTTAAATAGCTCATGTTTTAGTATTTATGATAAAAAAAATATTTATCAACAACATTTACGTGTTCATATCTTCTCGTTCGTTCTTTCATTCCTTCTTGAAAAATGTATCAAAAAAATTGTAAAAGTCGATGGTCTGAGACTAAAGTGGTAGTACACTGTGCATGCATATTTTGTTATGACTGTGTCGACGTTTCGCAGTTATTTTCCAATCGTATAGGTACATAAGTACTGACGGTCAACCGGAAAATTAGAAATCATTTTCACGGTCTTCGTTATTCATTCATTTTTTCTGTTCGTTGATCCACTTAACCTAACAATTATTTATTTATATATCGCGCAGTATCTACATTACGCAATTATAATTGCAGACCATCGCGTCTGTACAAATACGAAGTTTTAAACTGTGTTCAACAGTGTTAAACAGGTTTACTATGTTTAAACATTTTTCTATTGCCCTTTTTTGCAACAGCATTCCATGGTTTACTTTTATCATCACTACGAGCTGCAGACTGTGCTGCAGCGAGCTGAACGGTTTCAGAGACTCGTCCAGAGGCAACAACAACTACAGCCCCGGCGTCGGCAACAGCATAGACCGACCGGCGGTGGTTCCTAGCGGTCGGAAAGCGGAAGTTCGATGGAGGTAACTATCAGGCTGGTCCAGAATTTTAGCATGATGAACGGACTGAATAACCTCCGCTGCTTTCGTCGTAGTGGTGGCGATGAAAGTGGCATCGGAAAATATAAGTTGCAAAGAAGCCCGGGAACGTTTTTTTTCTTATTTTAGGGTTGCATATGTTTTAATTTTCGTTCTACCTAGTTTGTAAATTACGAATGTTTTTTTTTTTTTTTGTACCATAGCATTTGTAATAAATATAATATAGGTATATATATTATTTATATGTTAATATTAGTATATGCCATTTTTTATTTTATAATATTGATATTATACAACTATAATATACCACCGTACTAAATATATATCATGCTGTGTATATACCCTAGAATTTTAGATTTTTCCCGTTATATTAATTGGTATAAATATACCGATTGAAAAAAATATCAAAGCCAGATTGATTGAGTTCTTAGAAAAAAATAACTTACTATCAAAAAACCAGCATGGCTTTAGACCGGAGTTAAGTTCTGAGAATGCTCTTTATAAATTCACTCAACTTCTATACAGTATAATTTATATAATAGCAATAAATCATTAGCAATATTTTTAGATATAGCCAAGGCTTTTGATACAGTGAATCATGAAATCTTATTAAACATACTACCTAGCTTTGGAATTAATAATTCGAGCCTAAACTGGTTCAAAAGCTATTTCTTTAATAAAAGACAGTCAGTTAAAACTAATGAAGTAAATGGTAGCATATATGGAATTAAAAATGGTGTACCTCAAGGTAGTATTCTTGTACAATTTCTATTTATAATATATATTAACAAAATTTGTAATATTAATTTCGATGGGTCAATAGTTACTTATGCTAATGACACTTGTCTTCTATTCTCATACAAATAATGGGATGGGTTATATGAGAAAGCCTGGAGAGGTTTTAATCAGATAATACAAATTTTAAACAATAGAAATCTATCTCTAAATGTTGATAAAACTGTGTTTATGCCATTTTGTATTAATAAAAGAGATTGTAACTTCAATGCTATAGTAGTGCATGGCTGCGTCAATAACAAAATATATAATCAGGAAAACTGCAAAATAACTAAAATAGTTGGAAAAAATCGATATTTGGGTGTCATCTTTGATAACAACTTAAAATGGAATTTCATATTGATAATTTATTAGGGAAGCTACGTTTTATTACATTTAAGTTGATCAAACTCAAAAACATGGTACCTAAACAAACAATGAAAATAGTATATTTTGCACTATATCAATCAAATTTCCAATATGGTCTATTAGTATGGGATGGACTTCAGGATAACATATTAAATGCACTAGTAGTTTGTCAAAATATTATAGTTAGAATTTTCCTAAATAAATTCACACTAGAAGGATCTACGAATTCCAACTATAAAAAACTTGATGTATTTGGCTTTACGGTTTTTGTATAAAAAAATTGCTATTATGTACTTTGTTAAGAAATTTAACTTAGATAATTATCATAAAGAGTCAAGCAATAAAATAGAATTGACTGTTAATTATAAAATAAATCTTTTGGTAAATGTTTTGAAGATTATCTGGACCAACGTTTTTTCAATTCTATGCCTTTTGAATTTAGAAAAAAAAATACTTGGGGATGAAAGGATTAATATTAAAGGCTTGGTATATAAAAATTTATTTCTGGAGTTAAATAATGAGTTGCTGTAATTTTATTTTATATTCTTTTATTTCTATATTTTTGAACTATATTGTTTATTTACCTTATATGTACTTAGGACCTATACTCTGTATTTGTAAATTGTATAATTATAATAATTGTATAATATAATAACTCTCTTTCTCCAACACAAGCTACCTAAAGGAGAAAGATAATCGAAAATGTTACTTTCAATAATAATGTATGTATATGTGTATTTTTCGATTTAAAATAAAAAATAAAAATAAAATAAAAATTGATAAATTACTAAGTCAATAAATATAGTATAGGTACCTAATACAATATAAAAAAATGTTTACAAGTGGGTACCTACCACTGTGTTGTAATGTATAGTTTTCAAGCATGTCGTTGTAATGGATGTGTTATTATTTTTGAATTCGATAATAAATTATTATGTACGAAAAACGATTCTGAGCGGAGATGTTGTGTCAGCATAGCATACTACTATAAATAATCAAATTTAATAGTTAAAAAAAAATTAACAAAGATCGTAAATATCTCAAGGCTATAAATAGCGTGACTTTCCGGTGAAAGTTCAGTATACAGAAAAATAA
Organism: Sitobion miscanthi; assembly: GCA_008086715.1. Lineage (NCBI taxonomy): Eukaryota > Metazoa > Arthropoda > Insecta > Hemiptera > Aphididae > Sitobion > Sitobion miscanthi. The sequence goes on from SSSL01000387.1 coordinate 41,456, forward strand.
GAAATGATTATATTTAAACAGTTTCAAGATTCTAAACTAGGAGGACACCTATAGGTGGGTGTTAATAAAACTAATAAACGCATTCAAAAGCAGTTTAGATAGTAAGGTAGTAAGTAAGTAAGAAGGAAGATGTTAAAAAATAAATACATATAGAATTGTACATCATATGTATTCGCGTCAGACGTATAAATCTTTACGCAAAATCTGTTTTCGAGAAAATCGATTTTAATTTTTGGTATAACTCTAAAACAAATGAGCCAAACTAAACGAAAGTCAAACTAAATTTTATAAGCATTTCCAGTTCATATTTTTACAATATTGGATATTCACTCGATTTCTCATGTAACGATTTTCTTATTTTGTTGTAATTAAAAAACTTATGACTGTAGATACTTGAAAGTTTCACTGAATATTTATATTTTCGTTTTCTATACACCCTACAATTTTGAAAATAATTTGACTCCTTTTGAGCTGTTTACGGACATTGTCAGTTTTCAATTTTTTTAGTTTTTTTTTCTATAAATATCAACACAATTTTATTTGTTTTGTAAAAAAGCGTGATAATTTAATATAAGGCTTCTGATATATCATTAATAGTAGTTGAAAAATATTAAAAATACATAGGCACAAGATTTAAATTTCAAATGTTGACAAAATTTATCAAATTTTTAATTTAATAATTATTTTGTTGTTAAAAATGTATAAAATGTTCGACAACCATTGAAATATTATTGTTTTGTGATATTTTCTAATGCATTGGATTCGACGTGTTATCGACAAAATACCTAATGTCCAAATCTAATCTAATAACAGATAACTAATAAGTAATAACATAGAACAAAATAATCAATCTTATCAATAAGTTTCGATGAACATTTCACGGAAACTTTTAAAAATAAAAATATAATTATGACATAAGCCAAGGGGAGGGGGGGGTCCAGACCCGGGGTCCACTCCCCTGGGTTCACCACTGTGTCCATGAGGTACATCTACAAGTTCGAAACCATTAATTGAGTTCTTGACAGATTGTTTTAGCCGAGTAATATTACGACATTACGTAGATCAAAATTTAAATAATTTTGGGATAATTTATTCCCCTTAGCATTTTTTGTATATAATTCAACCTAGTACGTACGTCGACTAACTTTCAACCATACGCACCAGGCCACGGTCCTACAGAGTATATTATATTATAATCATATTACGTTCAGTATATTCACATAATATTGTATGAAGACAACGAACTCATCACTATCTATTGACCTTGCATAGTGTAACAGCCAGGCACACGTGGCGCAATCACAAACCAGTCGTCCTCTAAAATTCGGCGAATAGAATCAAATTAGAATTAGAAGCAGCAGAACCTGCAGGTGGCATCTCTCCGACAACAAAAACTTTCCAAACAACCTCACTCAAAGGAGCCGACATCATAAAATATAGAGGGGTCAGGCACACAGCATATTCAGATGTACCATAGCGATTAAGATTAGAACGACTTCACGCCACGTTCAGCCACACACTCTTAGATGATTATTACAGTAAAATTTATATTATAATTATAAAATAACTATTTCATTTTACTGTTCAAATCGACTACAATTTATTCAAAATCATCATCTTTTGGATATTGACGGTCCACAAGTAACAAGGTCTAGACAAACTGATGACCACTGATAACACAATATGCGTCCACAATCCACTTAACACTGTCTAACAGATTTCAAAAAATTACTTGCGTTAAAAGAATCACCCTGTTCATAGATAATAGATATATACGAAGAATAATTTCTGTTACAAAATCGTTGATCACGGAAACACATACTAACAACACACAAATAATATATTACTAAATACTATTCGATTGTATGCAAAGTGCGCGTACTACCCCGTATAACAAGTATACCAGTGACTTAATTAGGAATTGGTCCGTGGTGGAATTTAAGTTTAATAATCATAGGCTAAGCCCCCCCTCTCTCATATGACCCCTTGGTCATTAACTTTTATAGAACATTATATTACCTATATTATAATTTATTATTATAAATAAAATGAGTTAATGGTTTAATAATGGTTTTCAAAGATTTTCAAAGACTTTATATTCTATAAAGTAAAAAATTAAATTAAATTAAATGTATTGTAACGGGGTTGGCGAGCCTGTTATATTTAGATAATTCAGTGAAAGTCGGGAACTCAGGAAGATAGATCAAATATTAAGTTCTAGTTGATTTTTTTTTATTACTACACAATACTTATTTAATACGCAATACCTATTAACTACAAAAATGTCAAAAGACAGTACCTACAGTATCGTCATCCGAAGTTTGTTGGCTTGCGTGTAGCTGTACCGGTTCCAGAACTAACGAACATAACATTGTGTGTCTCATATATATGCTAACAACAGTTTGTGTATATGACGTGTACCCGGATAACTAGTTATAGCTATACTACGTAGGCCTATAAAGCCTTCTTCTAATTATCATTATTCATATTTATACTTATACTTTACAGTATATCATGTATAACAGTATAACATAGACAAAACACATTAACGCAGAATCAATTTTTCTATGTTTTTCAGCAGTCTAATTAAGTAAAATCACCCATTTCCAAAAAGATAAAGAATAATATTTTTGAGGGAATTACATATCGATTTTATATTTTATTTTTATTTTTATTTGTATTTGACTTTCAAAATAAACCAAAAAATGTTTACATTTAAATGATGTTTAAATTGTTTTGAGACAATATTTACACAAATCGATATGACATTCCCTCAAAAATATTAATGTCTTTCTTTTTTGTATTGGGTGAATTTCACTCTAAGATTACTTAAAAACATAGAAAAAATGATTCGGCGTAAATGCGTTTTGTCTATGATGCGCGTAGGCCAGAGAGAGAAAACAAATAGTGCGCTGACATCCTCTTAATAATTTAATACTATTGTGATTTCGTGTTATCTTATGAAATATTACAACGAAAATATAACGTTCAAAATGTAAACATATTTTATTTATTATAATACAAGATTAAAAATTTGCACCGTAATTTACTTAATAAAGTATAATTGTTTATAAACTAATAATTAATATAAACCTCAAAAATAATAAGTGTCATCAGTAATTATTCACTTAGTGAAATTGATGACCCAGATTCCAACCATCTTACCCCTAAAATTTGGTGTAATTACCAATTATGATTTGGACGTAACTTGTTATTGCACCGACTAAAAATTAACATATTGGCAAGTTTTTTAATTATTGGAATATTGGCATGAATATAACAATTCAAATCTTATCCAACATATTAAATTCATTGAATTTCAAATAATTTTATAACACTTAAACATTTGCTACTAAATTTCAATAGCAAAAATTGGTATTTTTACTTGTCCCCTGAAAAAGTTGACAATGTGACGTACTTGATTGTTGCACCGGTACCTTACTAATCTTGGCACTGCAATATTTCATCACCGGGCCCACGACGATGCGTTTATAAATCCGGTGCCTCGTCACCGTTCTTTAATAATATACGCACAACAACGTATAAGTATTATAATATACAACATTCCAACGTCGCTCGTGATATCTCCGTCCTGAAAATGAGGCTATTTAGCTAAATCCAATACAATAACGAATTCGGTTAGCGCCGCCGAACGCTATGTGCGGCCCCGACACAATGGTAATCGGTTTGCTAAAGAAACGCTGGAATGAAGAGCACGACGGTAGCATTATCGTGTCAAACGAACAATAAATACCGTCGACGATACAATACCCTGCATTCATAAAAAATGAACACCGTACCCCATATAAATCATCATCATAATATTATTATTATTGGGTGTAATATATTAATGTTGTTGTTATTGCTGCTGCTGCCAGGTGGTTGGACCCCTGTGGTGTATCGGTCTTTTGTGCACGCGTATACCGCCGACCAGGGATTTTATTGTCGTGGCAGGTGGTACATTTATACATCGTCGATGCACGTGCTACCGCCGGCATACGCCAACCACCCATTGTTACGCACTTGTAATCGTTTTGTACCGTATAATTTGCCGACATCGCGAGTGTGCGCTTGTCGTACATTGTTAAAACGTATATATACAATATATCAAAATGTTTAGAGGCGGCCTCTGTGAAAACGTCATAGTATTATTATATGTGGCGTGCGTGTGTACATAGAGGGATTTCCGTGAGGGACATATGTACACGTGCGTAATAGATACACATAACTACTACGCACCGAATAAGACATGTTTGTAAAACATCTCGACAATGTATGCGTACACACGACACGTATTTCAATACGTTTGATTGGGTTTGGGTTGAGGTAGGGGGCTGTGTCTCACGCAAACCGTGGAATTCCAGCTGTGTCATGTTTACTACGCAGTGTGGGCGGCGAGAAATCGCTCGCGGAAAACCGTTTCGGGAAACGATCTACGGCCCCACCCACCTCCAAAATCAGCGAATTATGCTCACCGCCACTTAGGTATGTGAATGGATTTATGCACCGCGGCTTTATACTTTTCGGCACATTATGATATAATATATGGATCTCGCACGCACATATTGAATGAAAACAATTTTGTGATACCAAAAAAATGTTTATTTCTCACTCAAACAGACAACTCTAATTCCAACTGTGCGTCGCAACGATTACGTCGATTGGTACACTGAGAAAATTATAATAACTAGCTGATACGGAAATTGCTGGGTTTTTATAATTGTTCGACTCCTTTTGGCTGCAACGCGCTGTGGACGCAAATAAGCAATGTCTTTTTAAGTACAAATGGTTTTATATTTTAATTTATAGCCATTCCGACTGGCGTTGTCCAAGAGATTCGCATGTAATTATGTGAGTGGTATATTATTATATAGGCAATCTATACCTGCGGTAGATCGTGGACTCCACATGGTGCGTTTTTAAGTGTATAATTTAGCTCTGGATTATCAAAAAATGCAAGCAATTTATTCAATAAAACCGTGGTTCAAACTCGATACATTCTGTATTAAAAAACACAGGATTATACCATTAATAATAATTATTATTATTGTAAAAACCAATAGTAACTATTCATAAACTAAAATTTCCATCGTCAAAATCCCTGTATGAGAAACTACCAGTGTCTTCTTTGCCTTTTTTCGCGACAAAATGTAGCTTCTCGTTTTCCCCAAGGTCTAATCTATCTCTGTATGAAATTTCATCGCAATTGTATGAACGTTTTAGGAAAGCATAAAGGACATAGGCAGCTAGGTAGAACCATTTTCTGTGTTTTATAATTTATATAAGTAATATTATAATCTATATATCTATATTCTATAAATCATATACTGCTCGAATAATCACAAATGAATCTAATATTTTATTTTTTTTACACCTAAAAATACATTGCATCCAGAGCGAGTTATACCCAAAAGGAGCTGAACAATTACAATTTTTTTTCTGGGCAACGCCCGGTTAAGGTCAGCTAGTATTAGGCATATAGATTATATTTCTTTTTATTTCTTCCGACGGTACAATAGAAAGTCGTTGGATGTCGACAAAAACGGCGGTCGTCCACCTCTTTCCTCCGCCGCGTACACAGAGAGCGGTTAACGATAGTACAATTTGAAATTATTATTAGTGAAAATATAACATAAATATATTATATTATGTTTTAAACAATTGCATAACAAGACAATGTGCAATGTGCAATGTGCATTACATTGTAATTATAAATCTAAATCACGCCACCACGTATTATTTCTGTACCAGAGTCATAAGGTCACATATTATACAAAGACGACCAAATGCACTTTGTAGACACTGCATTATAGTATTGCTTATGTACGTTATGTTTGTCTTGTAAGAATAGAACTTACATTGTTAGAAGATAATTTACTTTTCATACTTAGTTATGTGTTGTAGCTACAGTGAAATATTACTTATTATTAGGTATTGTAACTAATCGTGTTGTTTATTCACTTTTGTCGATCCAAATTATAATCCTCATTCAACAATTATCATCATTATTACTATTATTGTTATTATTTTGTGGACCTCACTAGATTATACCTCACCATACTCTCGAGGACGCATAATTTTATAAAATCCAATTTAGGGGGGGGGACTATTTGTATCACAAAAATATATTTTAATATTAACTTTCGTACGTATTAAGTTTCACGATTAAGTATTTTACTAACATGAATTATTGAATTGCATAATTGTTCTATTTACGAAGTTATACATAGTCAGTGAAATTTGACACAAGAAGGATGACATTATCACAATATTATTCATGGGGTATATCCGATGCTGGGAAAAAAAATTTAAAAAAAGGTGGGCAAGTGGGTGTCACTCTGCTGTACAGTAGGTTACAAGTGGGTTACTGTAATGGATGCTGTTAAATTTGAATTCAATGACATAATATTATCATTGTATAAGAAAAACGATTCTGAGCGAAGGTGGTCAGTTTGCCTGTAATATTATTAAGTATATTTGATGAAATAATTGTGAATAAAGTTATATATATATAACATATATACGTGGAATCTTGTTTTAATTTTCAATACTTAGCTATAAAAGTTAAGGTTGTGCTGACAATACGATAAGACCATTAATAACACAACAAAACCAAGCTGTACGAATCTGTCCAAATAAGTATGATCTAAAAGGTTCCCAAGTTTCCATCTATAAAGAATTAAAGGTTTTTCCGATCAGGTTTCTGTATAAGCAATTTTCTATATTAAGTGTTACTAAAAATATCGGTCATAAAAATATCGATAAACGTGAATGATTTAATATGATGTATGATCTACAAGTTGAATATACAAAATACAATATTGGTAAACATTTTTTTGGATTATTTAGGTCCATAACATTTTAGTGCAATGCCTTTGTATCTTAAACAAAGTATTTTCAAT
>SSSL01000049.1:0-47866 GCA_008086715.1 Sitobion miscanthi
ATAACCAGCAATAGCAATACCAGCTGGTATATTCTATATTCTTGTGTCCTAACCAGAAGGCCGGCTCACTTTTCTTATGGGGGATAGATTTGTCAAACCTGCTGAGATCATAGACTATGGCTAATGAAAAAGGCTAATGACTATCCCATGAATACTAATAATCTAAGACCGTGCTAATAATTATCCCGTAAAAAATACGTAAAAAATACGATTGGGTTTTAAAATTAATTCTAATCGCATTTTGTATATTTATATATTTATAATATTATGTATATTTTATTTTATAACTTGTGTTATATTGTTTTCTTCTCTGTAGAGATGCGAATTAATAAATATTGTAAAATCTAGGAGAAAATTGTGTTGTTTTTTTTAAACAGTATTTTCAGTAAAGGTAAATTATTACAGTTAAATATTTTGGTTGAACTAATTATTACTAATTTGCATTTTTCCGCCGATGATATTGAATATGAATCTTTCAGTATATTTTTTTAATTTTTGTTTGTTGTATATTGTATATAACACCTAAAAACATTTAAACAAGTGTATAGGTAAAGGACTTAGTTTAAACACTGCAACAGCTTATGTATATGTCAGTAGTATAGGGGTCACTATGGTACACTGTCATTTAAATGCAATATTTCCTAAAATATTTTTCATAGAAATTGAAATGCAAAAATCCTTTAATTATTTTGCAAATCGTGAAAAGCAATAATTATAAAAATATTTTTCATAGAAATTGAAATGCAAAAATACTAAAAAAATTTTTCATAGAAATTGAAATGCAAAAATACTAAAAAATAATTTCCTATGGGGGGGCTTCAGCACACGTGACATTTAAATGCAATAATTACTTAAAATATTTTTCAAAAATCTGAAATGCAAAATCCCCAAAACATTTTTTAATAGAATTGTTCTATTAAAAATAAAAATCGAAATAGCATATTTAATTGCAAAATTGAATTTAAAAGAAATTTAAAAATTGGATTTAAAAATTAAAAATATAATAAATAATAAAATAATGGAAACAACTATTCAAAGATTTTAATAAATTACAAGAAATTGAAATGCAAAACGAAATAGAAAACTCTATATTAAATAATGAAATCTTTGTTAAGTTTTGTAAATATGAATACTATAATACTAATAATAATAAAAATATTAAAATTATGAATATAATCTAAATAAAATTCCAATTAAAGGAATATTTAATTGTCGATCATGGACACAATATTTCTGGAAATGGAAAGCCTTATGCTTCTAAAATACTAGAATCACCAACATGGCTTGATTTGTAAAATTGCTAATGATTCAATAAATACAACCGGTACTTATTTTTTCAAATATCTTCATGATATTTGTGTTGTTCAAGATTTAGGAAATATTAAAATATGTAGCCTTGGTATGGGAGGTAGAGACACTGAAAGCAAAATGCTTAGAATATAACTATATTATTAATTTAATTTTTTAATAGAATTGTTCTAGTTGATGAAAGTTTTTAAATATATTAAAATTAAGTAAAAAATCGTTCCCTACTTTAATTTTTCAAGATATTTTATCTTGAAAAAAATTTTTTTTAATATTTATTTTTTTATTAGATCAAGAACACCAATAAATTCTTGATCAAAATTAACAATATTACCTTTCAAATCTAAAATATAAATTTCTATTTTTTGATACCGATTTTTACTCACTGGTCTATATATCATTTTATGAGGTTTAATCAAAGCACTATTAGAATTATATTGAAATAAAAATAAAACTTCATCATAATGAGATACCTCATCAATATCATGTGTAATAGATTCTTCAATTATATTACAATGTACTTCTAATATTTTGTTGTTATTATTTAATGATGAATTTTCTCCATAATGTGTATGTATTGTATCAATCACTCCTAAACTTAAATTTAAATCTTTATCAAATGAAAAATAATCTTCTGTTGTTATTTTAATGTAATCACCATTATTTTCAAACTTCATAATCGAATTGAATAAGCTATTTAAATGATTAATTGAATAATTTCCTTTTAATTCTGTTTTACTATTTTCATTAGAAATAATGCCTTTAATATTTTTTATAAAACCTTGTGTATAAATCATTACTTCCTTTGTACCTATTATTTTATAAAAAATATCTGGTGTTACTTCGTATGAAGCAGGCCATGTTTTATTTATAGGGTTTGCTTCTGTTTTAAAATCTCCAATATAGTCAATACCTAAACATTTTGACAAATATTCATCAAAACATAGACCGATTGAGGCTGAAATATTAATAAAACCATCAATTAATTCAAGAGTTATTTTAGGAAAATCGTAACAATTCAATAAATTTTCAATTTCATTTATTGTGTATATTCCTTTAAAAATTGTGTCCATTGGTATTTCACCATTTCTACCTAATCTAAATCTACAATCTTGTTCTATATTTATATAATTTTCATTAGAATTAGGATGATAAATTATTGGTTTACTACTAACTATTGAAAAATCAAATTCACTGTTTTCGAAACCTAAATATTTTTTTAATTTCTCATCTAAATTATAATAACAAGGAGATTTAATTGTAATTCTATTAGTTTCATCAGAAAATGATATAATAAGTGGTTCTATTTCTTTGTTCAATTGTTCAATACTATATCTACCTGTTTTTATATTTATTTTATTCTGTTTAATTTTTATATAACAATCTGATTCAATATTAATAAAATTGTTGCCTTTCAAAACTATTGAATAGAGACCTAAAAGATGATCACCATCATCATTGTGAATAGGTTTGTTTAAATGAATACAACCCTTTTTAACTTTTATAAATACCATTTATAAAAGTAAATTTATTTTTTATTTAAAATTAAATCATGTCTTGTTTTACCATTCTTTAACATTTTTTCACAATTATAAATAAGATTCAATCTTGTTTCCGAACTTGTATTATACCATGTTATTTTGTTTTCTGTAAATTCATTTGTATATCTATCTGGTAAATTTAACATAAATTCATCGTTTAATACAACTGTTAATCTTTTTCCAAACTTTGTATCAATCATTATGAACTTATTTACTTTGTATGGTTTTCCTTGTTCCAAATCATTAAATTTTATAATGTATATCCATTTTCTTTTATTTAAAACATCTTTAAAGTTTTCCATTTCCATTTCTTATTTATATTAGAAAATATAAATTTTTTTTATTTTAAATATTTTTTTTTAAAATTTTCTATTTAAAAAATTTTTTTCAATATAAATATAAAAATGAACGAAACTATATTTTGTCTTAAATGTAAAATTCAAACAAAAATATTAATACAATAAACTAAATTCAAACAGTTAATGGTAGATGGAGAATTTCATCAAAATGTTTTAAATGTAACACAAATAAAAGTAAATTTATAAAAAATCCTACAGTTGGACATAATATTTCCAATAAAAATTAAATGATACAGATAAAATGATATTAGCTAAAGAACTTCATAAACCAGTTAGAAAAAAATTCCTAAACGAAGAATTTTTACTAAAGGTATTGATGATTTATGGGCTGCTGATTTAGTTATAATGAGAAATTATTCTGATGAAAATAAGGGTTATTCTTATATAATAACTGTTATAGATACGTTTTCAAAATTTTCTTGGGCTTTAGAACTCAAAAAGAAAGATGGAATTAGTGTTTCAGAAGCATTTAAAAAAATAATAGAACAAGCTATATCACAAAATCATCATGAACCAAAATTACTTCACGCAGATAAAGGTTTGGAATTTGAAAATAAACATTTTAAAAAAATTTTGCAAAAATATGGAATTAAAATGTATCACACCCAAAATGAAGAAAAATCGTCAATTATTGAAAGATTTAATAGGACATTAAACAGTAAAATGAGATTACATTTTGAAGTTACAAATTCTAAAAAATGGATTAAAATTTTAAAAAGTTTAATATATGAATATAATTTTGAAGACATACATCGATCTATTGGTATGAGACCTTGTGAAGTAAATAAATCTAACGAAGATGTTGTTTTTCTCAAATTATTTTCTACAAAAACAACCTAAACCAAAAATTAAATTTAGTGTAGGTGATAGAGTAAGAATAACAGCTTTTAAAAAAACATTTGGTAATAAATATAGTAGAAATTGGAAGAAGAAATATTTATAGTTAATGAAATTTTAAACACAAATCCTATTACCTACAAAATTATAGATTCAAACAATAAGAGATTATAGGGAGTTTTTATAACCAAGAGTTACAAAAAACAAATTTTAAATGATATCTATAATAGAATCTTATATTTCTTTGAAATATAAGAAGGAAAATATACTATAAAATATTTACGGTTTCAAGCCCATGATTATGAAATCATAAAGTTGGGAGACACGGTGTCTCCCAACTCATTAGGATATCATATTCTAGTAACCGTATGGTATTGTATCATAATCTGGTAATATTATTCTTTTATCATAACCAAACGAGAATTTTTTTGTAACTTTCTTATTAACTATATTTTTAGTAAGTGTATCGCGTGTTATTTGATTATATTCTAGTTCTATATTACTATCTTTATTTTTTTGTTCAATTAATTTTATCATTGATTCACCGTTAAGTTTTAACACAATTTTGATAATTCAAAGTAAATCCCTTTATAACCGTTTGATGTTTATTATCGTTTGTTTTATAATAATAACTTTTAGGACCTGTAGATGCCCAATCTATAATATGTACATTTTCACCTAATTCATCAGTCCATTCTCCCAACATTGTTCCTGTTTTAATTTTATTAACACTGTTATCTATATAGAAAATAGAATCGGTATCAAAATAAGCTACAGCTCTACCTAATTTATCTAACATTTCATATAATCTTAATCTTGCACTAGATGTTGTAAATAAAGCTATTAATATATTTGTATTATGAAAATTCTCAACGTAATAATCTTTATAATTATAACACATTTGTATCATATTGTCGTTTAATATTTTTATATTGATATTTTCTAATCTATCATCTAATAATATTTTATAGAGTTGTTGTGGATCTGTAACAAACTCAGTTTTTTTCATTTTTTGTCGTTGTCCAAATTTTCCCTAAACTATTTAAACACAGCTTTGCTACAGCTCTCCTACCTGGATTATCACCTAATTTTATTTATCTAATAAAATGCCCATTTTATCGAAAATTGTTTTTATATACTCATCATTACAACTATAATTATGTTTCGAACTTTCTAATTTTATTTTTATAAAATTATCTACATAATCTTTAAATAAATCTGTTGATTTCTCTTCAAAATGCCACACTTCATAAATTTTTGTTATAATATATCCTTTTTCCAAAGCTTTATTAACTTCATCTGTTGTCCATGTTCCTATAATTTGTTTTCATTTTTAGAATGATCACATCTTTGATTTTGGTCTACAGCACATTTATAACACAAAGGAAATAATAACTTTTCACTTTTTTCCATTTTTATTTTAACTGGAAGTACAGGATGATAAAGATTTCTTGGAGGTAAAATTTTACATTTAATTAACCAAACCACCAGTTTTTATCATATTTTTTTGGATTAAATATTTTTACGGGATGTCCTTCAGGATAATAATCATAATAATTCACAGTTGGATATAAACTACATACATCAATGTAATGCATCTTTGTGTTTTTTACCCTTAATTTTGTCGCATTTGTTCTACCTCCAAAGAAAGCATCTCTAGGATTAATAGGGTCAGCTATATCAGCTTTTTTCATTTTTTTGTATGTAGTGCTATTCATCCAATCACATTCCCATTGCTCAACAAGATTATAACCAGCTTTTTTTATTGCTGTACTTCTTTCAATTGTTTTTTGATACAAATCATCCATTGTTTTATGATTTATATTATTTATAGTTTCTCGATCTTTATAACATTTAGTACAACCGTGCCAAAAACATCCATGATATTGATAAACCGTTTTTGATTTATTATCAAATCCATCTACTTTAGCTCCTGCTATTATTATTTCGTTCCCATTTAATGCATGTGAGATATTTTATTATTAAAATGTTGTAACCACGTTATCGATTGTTTTGAATAATTTTCATTTTTTTCTTTATCTAAAACAGCTATAGTATCTTCTAACAAGTATTTTGATCTGTAAATACTCATACAAACGCCTGCTATAGTTGTATAGCAAAAAGGATCAATGCTAGCTATATCCAAAAATTGTTTTCTTAATTCTAAACATCCTCTTCGTAAAATATCTACATCTGAATTACAGTAAGTCTCTAATTCTTCTTTAAAATTAAATATATAATTTTCATTAATTTTATCATTATGCCATTTTTCAAATTCTAGTTTATTCTCTGGTTTCATTGTTTCAAATCCATAATATTTTTTATCAGGTAATATACCAATATAATTTTGATTTTCTACTGTATTAAAGAAATACGGAAAGTAACCTTTTTTCAGTTCTTTGAGGCCAAACGTTTTGGGAAAACTACTGAGAGGGCCTTGAATAAAATTAGAACTATCTATTATTCTTATTTTTAAATATTTAATTTCTAATAACATTAATTTTGTACCATTATAAATTGTAAATGGTTTTAGAGTGTTATCGACCAAGTATTTTATATAAATTGTGAATCGTATCCTTTTGCATAATGTGCTATAAATGTATAACCCCTATATTCCTCGGATATTACATGTTTACAAAATTCTTCATTTGTATCAAACATAATTTTATTTCCTTCAAAATCATGAGCAATTATTTTATTTGCGATATGAGTTCCTGTTTCTTGTTGAGCTTCATAATCAAAAACAAATATTTTTCTGTATAAGTACATTTAAATGGTTTATTTGTACCTCCACAATTTGTACATCCTACTAAGCATTTACCTCCTTTTGCTAATCTACGTTGCATATAACATTGATGTTCATTTATTTTCACTTCTTCTAGACAATTTCTACATTTACTATAACCACAATTATGTTCCCTATCTCTAAACAATATGCTATTACAATCAATACATTTATATACATAGGCACATACATATTCGTGATTATCTAAACATTCTTGATTATAACAATATCTATTACATTTTTCACAATATATTTTATTTTTTGTACTAATTGAATGTTCAAATCTCTCACCATATATGTACACAATTTACATATATTTTATTTTTATTTTTATTTTTACCACATTTATGTTTATCTTCATTTTGATATGGTTTATCGCACTTATTACAATAATAACACGATCCGTAGAAAGCTTTAGCTGATTTAATAACATCAAAATGATTACCATTTTTATACAAATAAATTTTAGTTTCTTTATCCTCACCCTTATAAATTAAAGTATTTAAATTTTCAGCACAAATAACATTTATTTGAATATCTAGTGCAAGTTCCACATTCTTAATATCATTCAATGTAAATCCTTCTTCGTTATATTCTGGTAACATATTACATAATTCTAAAGCTAAATCTTTTTGAATTTGTCTACCTATCTTCAATTGTTTAATTTTATTGGGATCTAATTCATGACCTAAAATATTGTTTGTCTGAGTAGATAATGCAACAACAATAGCTCTCGGACAACATAAATTATCATCGTTATTAATCTCAATAATACTTCTTTTTGTTTTTATATTTTCTGATAAATTAATTATTTTAGTTCTCCTTGAACCTCTTGGTATTTTCACTAATTGAACTTGAAAAGTAGTTTCTGTTATATCAATTGTTTCAGCTGAAGTTAATATGTTAACAATAATTGATTTTAAGTTTGTTAAAAAATTATCAGATTTCATGCCAGTAGATATAGTATTTTTTAAATTTGGATTCATCACTATAATATTTATTTGATCACCTTTTTCATAACTTGAATTTTTTTGGACAAGTTTTAACGTGGAATCTAGAGCTTTATGTACATAATCAATTTTGTATTTGGCATTACATAGTTTTAGATCTTTTACTAAAGCTTCTCTAAACCGAATTTTATATTCAGCTTCATGTATTTTAATTTCTTTTGGATTTGTTTATTCATTTGAATTATATCTATCAAATCATAAACATCTGATGTTTTTTCTAATGAACTATTAAAATAATTTTCTTCAGTGAAAATGTTTTTTTCTAACTTCTGAAATGGATTATTGTTTAATGAACTATTAAAAACTTCATCCTTGAATATATTTTCTTGAAATTTACGAAAAGGTTGTTGCTTTCTTGTTAATTTAATTTTTTTTATTAAACATTCTTTATTAAGTTTGTAAATTTGTTTTATATCAAAACTTCTAGCTATTGACTTAAGCTCAGAAGTTGTTAAATCGCGAATTGTATGACCTCTCCTAATTCTTGATAGAAGATCATTTTTTTTAAGGGTACTATAACCCTTAAGTTTAACCTCTTTTGCTATTGACTTAAGCTCAGAGACTTTCATATTTTCTAATATGCTTATAGAATTTATATTTGCCATTATTTTATTATTTATTATATTTTTAATTTTTAAATTCAATTTCTTTTTAATACATTTTTGCATTTAGATTTTTATTTTTAATAGAACAATTCTATTAAAAAATGTTTTGGGGATTTTGCATTTCAGATTTTTGAAAAATATTTTAAGTAATTATTGCATTTAAATGTCACGTGTGCTGAAGCCCCCCCATAGGAAATTATTTTTTAGTATTTTTGCATTTCAATTTCTATGAAAAATATTTTTAGTATTTTTGCATTTCAATTTCTATGAAAAATATTTTTAGTATTTTTGCATTTCAATTTCTATGAAAAATATTTTTATAATTATTGCGTTTCACGATTTGCAAAATAATTAAAGGATTTTTGCATTTCAATTTCCATGAAAAATATTTTAGGAAATATTGCATTTAAATGACAGTGTACCATAGTGACCCCTATACTACTGTTACCTATTCATATAATCACATCTATTATAAATCTATTTAAGAGTGTAGACTTAAACATGATCAATTGTTTATATAATTGATGAACTTTATATTTCAATCATCAAAGTTTATGATGTAAGTATACTAGGGTGGCCCTTAAAAATAAATATTTAAATTTTTTTTGTGGCACCCACCTGTTTTTTGTAAATGCCCAATTTAATATTAACTGCAAAGTTTGAAATCAATTGTTCAGTTTTCAGCCGTGCCCCCGGGAACTTGAAGTTCAGTAGTTTTGTAATTTCTTACAAAAATCACTGACATTAGGTTATATTTTTTTTTTTCAACCAAAGAACATAAAATATTAATTTATATAAGTAGTGAAGTTTACCCTACATTTTATGACGATTTCAAAAATGTCACTTTTTCATTATTACATCATTTATTACTGGCACAGTTACAATTTTAAGCAAAAAATAAGTAAAAACTAAACATATCTGGCTAAACCATTTTTTATTGTTTTATATTTATGTAAGCCAAACGATTCATTAAAATTACAAATGTAGAACATTTTTAAAACTAAGTTGTCTATTATAATGTTTAAAAATAATTACTTAAATGCTTTGTCACAATTTTTTTTTTAATGTTTCCTTTTTGCAGTCAGGAAATATTTTTCTGTAATCACTTACAACTTGTAACACAAACTGTTTTTGTTCCTCATTGGTGGTGAGTATTGAATTGTAGTCTTCAATCAATTTTATTCCCCTCTCGGCCGTATCATTGACAGTTTTCAGTTTAGAAACCATTTGCAATGCATTTTGAAAAGATAAGTTTTCACTTCAATCTGCTGGGTCATTTAAAAGAAATTCTGTATCCAAGTTAAATATTTTGAAAAAATCTAAAGTTTCACTTGAAACGAAAAACTCTATTTCATTTTTCACAAATTCTGAAATTTCTGATTCTTTTAAATTTAATTGTTTGATATTCTCGTTTGAATCTGTTTTATAATTTAGTTTAACGATAATTTTTCTTTTTGATTCAATAGAAATACTTTTATCAAAAAATGCCAATGCAACTGCTTCGGGTGTTAGATACCGCAAATGATTTCGAAATTTATTCATTGCTACTCTTGATATATTATTATCAATTGAACTATAGTTGTACAATTTTTGTATAAAAAGTAAATCTTGATATGGTGCGGCTACAGCAGTAGGTGCTTTAAACCATGCTTCGATATAAATTGTAACTACAAATATACAAATATCACGAAGTCCGTTTTTTTCAAAACTACTTAATTCAAATTCATTACGAAACATGTATATTTTAAGAGAATAAATAGCTTTTTCCATCCATCTTGCATAGTGAGTTGCACCGGGAGTATGGGAAAAAGTCGTATTATTTGGTTTAGCGCCAAGAAAAATCATTGTTAACTCGAGTAACTCCTTGTAATCGTTTCGAGGTTGTACAATTTTCAAATGTTCTTTTACAAACTCTAAGACTCTTGTTGAATGTGGATTAACAATTTCTTTAATTTGTTTGTCCGAAATACCTGGAGAAAAATTGTCCTTGTTTATTTTATTTCACGAGAGCTAGAATCTATTGAAAATAGATACTTCTTTAGCTGATAGTTTATTTAATTTTTCTTCAAAAACGCTTCGTAAAATTATTTCATAAATATGATGTCTGCATGGCAAATAAAATAATTTTTTTCCTAAAAGCCTTTTTAATAATACACAAGTACCACCCAATCGACCACTATTAACTGCAGTTGTATCAAACGACAGAGCTTTAACTGAATTTTGTATATTCCATTCAATTAAAGTTTTGTAAATAACTTCTGCCTGTTTATTTGCCGTTGCTTTTTGTAAAACTGGAATACTTAAAATTTTTTTTGTATCACCACTTAGCCTATCAATAATATCTTTTCCAACCAAATTAGGAAGAAACTTGCCGTCCCAGTGTAATACAACAGCTTTAAGATCACTTTCTTGAAATTTATCTTTTATTATACTCGCTCTCTCCTTACGCAAAATCTGTCGACAACGTTGAATTGATGTCCTATTAATAACAAAGTCCTCCACATTTTTTTCTAAAGCTTCTACCACTGCCATAATGATATGAATTGCCCCCCAATCACTTACTTTACAGTTGTCTACTGCACAAACTAATTTAGTAGTAATTATGTTCTTCTGTCCTCTCACTCGTTTTGATGATGAAGGTCCAACATCTATTTCTACGGAACTAAAAGATTCGTCCATCTCCGAGTGACTAGAAAAGTCGTCTATCTCTAAGTCACTTGATATTTCGTCTATTTCCATTAAATTGTCTAAAAAAAAAAAATAAATATTATTCCATTTATTGAACCAAATATATAAAAACATAAATTAACATTTACAATTACCTTCAGATTGGGTACTTCGCTTTTCTGTTACAAGTGTTTTATTTTTTCTTTCCATAGAAAGTTGCTCTTTTCGCATATTTGTATAATCAATGCCATACATAAATCCTATACGTCCTTTTTTTCGTTGATTTATTAAAAATAGTCTATCTATTTCGATTTTCATAATTTGTAGAGCATCAGCATGGGCTACATCAAATAAATCATTAAATGTTGAAATAAACAGTTTTTCGTGTTCCTTATGACTTTCTGTATTTCTTGTGGCATGCTTTTGAAGTGTTCTCCACTCATCGTATAAAGTTGGATACCGTAGGTCCAAATGGGTTTAATAAGGGATTTGTACATTAGTAGTTTTATATTAAGGTTGGTGTGTTTGTTATTGACTAGTAAGGATTTAAGCATACGAAGTCGGAGATTTAGTTGGAGTCTTTTAACACGTGTATGTTGGGCCCATGTTAGTCTACGGTCGAGGGTTAAGCCAAGATACTTAACTGTTGGAGTGGACGGGATTTGCGTACCAAAGAGAGTGACTGGCAAGCAGTGTCCTAGCTTAAGGGTAAAAGTGGTGTGATTAGATTTGGTTTGATTAATCTTAATCCTCCAATTCTTGTACCAGGTTTCCATAAGGGAAAGATGATTTTGTAGATTAAGCGATGCTACAATGGGGTTTTCATTTATAGATATGATGAGTTTGTCATCTACATAGTCTGCCACAAGGGTGTTGGCGGAGGTTGGTTGATCAGAAGCATATAAGTTATATAGTAATGGAGAAAAAATACCCCCTTGCGGCACACCAGCTCTGATGTTAGCTATGTTTGAGTATACAGATTTAAAATGAACTTGAAAATAACGATCAGTTAAATATGATTTAAGTAGCGTGTAGAATGTTGGGGGCAAAAAGGACTTTACCTTGTACAGCAGCCCTTCATGCCATACACGGTCAAAGGCCTGTTGAATGTCAAGAAATACACAAGAACAATACATTTTTTTTTCAAGTGCGAAAGAAACCGAATCAACTAGCCTGTGTACTTGATGGATTGTAGAATGATGTGCGCGAAAACCGAATTGATAGTTAGGTAATACATTTTTTTCACTAATTATGGGAAGTAAGCGATTCAGTATTAGTCTTTCTAGCACTTTTCCGAAGAAAGGTAATAGACTAATTGGTCTATATGACGTTACCAGGTCAGGGGGCTTGTTTGGTTTTGGGAAAAGTATGATTTTGGAGAATTTCCATAAAAGTGGGAAGTAAGACAATCTGAGTACGGCATTAAATATATGAGTTAGAAATACGATTGCGCGTTTAGGAAGGCATCTGGCTACTTCAGCCGTTATTAGGTCAAAACCCGGAGACTTCCTAAGAGTGTGCTTTTGGATTGCAAATTTAATATCACTCGGTGAAAAATGTTTAATTTGGGAAGATAAAGGTAAAGGCATGTCAAGACCACTAAGAATTGTGTCAGAGTTGACAGGTAAAATATCTTGGTGAGGTTGAAAAACATTAAAGAGGTGATTTTTAAAAAGTTCTGCTTTCTCTGTGTCCGACACAGTGAAACTCCCATCAGATTTTTTAATAGGTGGAGTGGTTATTTTCAAATGTAAAGCTTGTTTTGACGCTTTCCAAAGGCTACCATTATTTGTAGATAATTTGCTCAGGAAATTTTCGTAGTTAATATTTTTGATTTTTGCTAAGACTTTTTTAAGATGATTGCCTAAGTTATTGTATGTTTGTTTGTGGGAGGGTAAGCGAGTACGTTGATAGAGGGCTCTAGCTCTTCTCTTTTCTGATATTAGGATACGGATATTAATCGGCAGCGAATTAGAGTTGGTTTTATGTACATTTTTAGCTTTGTTGGCCGCCCAGGCTGCTGATTGAATAACATTCGTTAGGTTATTTACAGCTGCGTCTATGTCGTCATTGGATTTCAATCTGACATTTAGTTTAAGGTTCTGGTTTATCAGGTCATGGAATTTGTAACGATCAGTAGTGGTGTGAAATAATTTTAGTGGTTCCGTATTAATTGCAGGATAGTCGTTAAGTGTGGAATAACCGAAGAGTGATCAGAATTTAAGTCTAGAATATTGTCAATGACATAGTGCACATTTGAAGGGGTTTTTGTTATAAAAATATCTAATATGTCTGGATTTTTGTGACGGGACGAAGGCCAATAGGTGGGTCCTGGAGGCGCAAGCACCTTGAATTTTCTTGTATTTACAAAATTTGAGAGAACATTTCCTCGTGGGTTGTTCACTCGACAGCCCCAACTCTGATGCTTCGCGTTATAATCCCCACCTATGATGAAGTTATTGTTTATTGTGTTGAAGTAATTTGAAAAGTTCTCATAGGAAACATTATGCTTTGGAGGTGAATAAATTGCTGCAACTGTGATTGGAACACTATTAACATAAATTTGAATAGCACAAGATTGGAAAATATCTTCGCAGACGCTTGGAAGAGATTGATATAGGATTGAATATTTAACAAAAATCGCGACACCACCATGAGCTGTATTGTCGGGATGGTTGGCTTTATGGAGCCTATAACCGGGTATATGTACGTGTAAGTATGAGGTAAAGTGCGTTTCTGTAATTAAAGCAATATCGATGCGTCTATTATTTAATACTGATTGAAGTTCCGATAAATGATTTTTTAGTCCATTAGCATTGGATAATAAAACAAGTAGAGATTTATTTGTAGCGGTATTAGTCATTTTTTTTATCCAGTAACGAGGAGATTACTTTAGTAAGTAGTGCTATAAGTGGATTTATCAAAGATTTAAATTCCTCTAGAAAAATAGTCATTGCATTATTAATGTTGGATTCAGAGGAAGGAGAAGGATGTGTAGTGCGTTGGCCAGAGGTAGCCTGCGCATATGTCCGAGCATTATTTGGAGGAGTGTCATTTTCTGGGTGGCTAGTTTGTACATTGTATTTCTGAAATCTAGGATTATCCGAGAGAAAAGCATTGTTTGGTGAAGGTTTCTTGCGCCGTTGAATTTCTTTATAAACAGAGCATCCTCTGTAGATGGCTGGATGGTTGCCTAGGCAGAGCGCACATTTAGGTGGGGTGTCCCGAGAAATGGTGCAGTCGGATGACTGGTGATGGCCGCCGCATCGTACGCAGCGTGATAAGTAGTTACAGTAGGATTTCATGTGAC
Source organism: Sitobion miscanthi (assembly GCA_008086715.1). NCBI lineage: Eukaryota > Metazoa > Arthropoda > Insecta > Hemiptera > Aphididae > Sitobion > Sitobion miscanthi. Next base: position 14,420 of record SSSL01000049.1, read on the forward strand.
CGTATTCTTGACAATTTAAGCACTGGCTAATTATCTTAGGTTTATATGACTCCTCTACTTTAATTTTAGTGTGGAGCATGGATGTCAGTTTATAGATGTCATTGATTGAGAGGAAGGTTCGAGGTCAACGAAAAAGAGTGGTAATGGATGTTTGTGCACCTTATGAAGAACATTTGTAACGGTACGTACCTCAAATTCACGGAGTTCCAATTCAGATTTGATTAGGCTGGTATCAGTTGATAGGTGCAGATTTCTGATCACTACACGTGTGGGTTTGTCTTGTTTCAATTGGTATGTATGATATTCGGCATTTCGATCTTTGAGAAAGTGTATAAGCGCTCTGTATGGTTCCGGAGTACTAGTTTGAATTTTTAGACGATCCGTAGAGGATTTACAAATAAAGTTTTCAACGCCAAGAATCTCAATAGGACTTGTGCAAAGTCCTGGAAAATCATCAACACCTTTTACAAAAATAGGTGGAGGGGATTTGATGTGCGATTCCGCGTTAGTTTGATCTAAATTATTAGTGGTATTGGTAGCGTGTTGAGTGTCATCATTATTGTCTTGTTGGGTGAAAACTTCGAATCTATTTCTAGACGTGAATAATTTTTTTTTAGTTGGTTGAGTTGGTGTTTTAGGTGAGTTTTGAAAATCTGAAGTCGAGGAGGTTGAGTGATTTCTTTTATTATTAGATTTGACGATCCACTCACCATTTGGTGAGGTGACTGAGCCATTCGATTGAGATGGTGAGATGTGAGTAGTTTTGTTAATGATTGTAATTGGTGGCACTGTTTTCTTCAGATTATTGCTTTGGTTTTTGTTGTTACTCATTATTACGTGAGTATATAGACATGCGTGTGTGAATTATAAATACAAATATATTAATTAGCTTGTTGCGGTTGCGATAGCGAGAATTGAAAGTCGCGATAAGAAACTATAATAAAAACCGAGGCCGCCGCGGCGACGGCCGAGTTAAGTATACACTGTTAATGACCACTATAATAGAGAAAATGGAGCACATGAACACATAGGTTGCATTAAAAACATAAGAAATGTTCAGAACAACAGAAAAATAAAATAACTGCTATGCAATTAAACATTTGCAATATTTATTGGAAGAGTAATAGTTTAACAAATTAGACACTCCGGGAGCGAATAGGTACGTGCGCACCGGACGACTGCTATCGCAGAACTGAGGAAAAAAATTAACTTTGAAAAATCAAAGTCATCAGTACAGAGGATTTTGCGCTCCTTGAATTTCAAATACAAAAAGTGTTGCAATGGACGTACATTTTTAATGGAACGGAACGATATCGTGGCACTCTGAAACACATTTTTGAGAAAAATGTGTAGTTTACGTTCCAGTGGTGACACGAGACCTGTAGTTTATTTAGATGAAACCATTCAAGAAACCATATTTGGCAAAACGATATGGATAGCGAAGGATTTAAAGTGCCAACCGGTAAAGGTGGTCGTCTGATTGTATGCCATACTGGAGCAGCTAAATTTGGTTTTATATGTGGCTCAAAATTAATTTTCCGGAGTAAAAATGACGGTGACTACCACTCACAGATGAATAGTCAAATATTTCATGACTGGTTTCAAAATATGCTGCAACTTTTGGACGAGCCATGTGTCATTGTTATGGATAATGCACCATATCACAGCGTACTAGTGGAGAATGTGCCGAAATCAAATACAAAAAAAATCCGATGTTCAAAAGTGGTTATCCGAAAAAGGCATAGATTTTTCTCTTACAGAAACCTTGGCGGAACTAAGAGAAAAAGTAAAAATGGCAAAACCACGTGAAAAACGATACCAGTTGGACGAGTTGGCATATCAAATGGGGCATGAAGTGATCAGACTTCCTCCTTATCACTGCCAATACAACCCGATTGAACTAATTTGAGCGCAGGTAAAAGGTGAAGTTGCAACCAAAAATACAACATTTAAAATAGCTGACGTCGAAGAACTTATGCACGAAGCCATAGATGCAGTTACCACAGAAAATTGGGAAAAATGTGTAAGACACGCAGAACAACAACAAAATGAAGATTTTGAAAAAGAAGGATTCAGAGATTGCATATTGGAACCCATCATTTTAACAATCGACCCCGACGACAGCGATTGTAGCAGCAGTGAAGATGAAGACTGCCTTTGACGATATATATTTTTTTTATTATAAAATATATTGTACATTTTTTATACGTTAATAGTATTATTATTATTATTATTGTTATAACTATTTCTATTATTTTTAATTAAGTTACGTTTTTATTGTGTACAGTAAATTGCATTTTTTTTTAATATCATTAAATACATACACATAATTTATTAATATAAAAATACAAGTTTAAAATTTTATATTTGGCGCGAAACAGTTTGGCTAACTACCACCAACGAAAAATGGCCACTGGGCGCGCAGCAGTCATCCGCACGTTTTCGTGATGCGTACTGTAGGTACCTATATTGTCTTTTAACTTTTAAGACTTAAGTATTAAGTTTTTCTCTAGCAAAAAACTTTTTTGGTCTGTACAAAATACAAATATTACAATACACCCACCTACAGGCTACAAAGGCTATAACAGTAGCCAGTGTCAACTTTGTATCCTAATTAAAATTAAATCAAAAATTAAAAATATTTATTTCACAATACTCCAAATATAAAATATTACATAATATTTTACAAATTATTACTATGTGATGGAATAAAATAGCTTAATCTAACCCAAAGAAATATTTACAATATTATCCTATATTCCTATAGATTGCCCATAGGCTGATATTTATATATATTGTTATATTATATCTTAGTAATTATTATTTTAACTTTTCATATAACCCGGCTGCAATACTATCGGTTTCCGTAATATGATTAGACAAAGAAAGAATGTTATTATACCCACAGGATCGTATGAGTTTGATAATTTGGAGGCTGTTATACAAAAAAATATGCCCAAATATATCGAGTGGTTTGAATTAAAAGCAAACAATACCACATTAAGTGTATAGTCTCATGTAGTCATGACGTAGACTTATCAGCTGCGAAATTATTGGGTTTTAGAAATTATTTATATACTTCTGGTATTAATCATGAATCTGAAAGTACAGTTAAGATAATGAAAATCAATAGTATAAAAGTAGAGTGCAACTTGATTGCTGGTTCATTTTGTGACGAAACACCGAGTCAGATCATACACGAACTCTATCCAACTGTCTCACCAGGTTATACAATCGTCGAAGTACCTAGACATCCAGTTTTTTATTCTCTGAACACGAGTTCAATATCTAGACTACACATCATGTTAAAAAATCAGAACGATTGTCTAATAAATCTGCGCGGTAAACCGATTACGATTCGATTACAAATAACGTGTGGAAATGGCACTAAAGTTTAATATAAAAAGATCTACAATCAAAAAACCGATCAGTTTACCGACTGCCGTTAAGAAGTCAACATCTAAACCGAAAAAATGCGAGATCAAGCTCACGAAAAATAATTTAAATTTTCTCCGTTCGTTGCAAGTGTAAAAAAAAAAATATAGACGACTCATATTTAGACGTTGGGGTCGACTATGCCGATAAAATAACGCAAAAGCATTATCATTCGTTCACGCCGTACTCAAACATGTATTTATCAAATAACGATGAAATTAGGATAAGTGTTTTAAATATGGACGCATACACTTTACCATGTGAAAGCTATATTTACATAGAGGGGAAAGTAAATAAACTTGCCGATGCTGTGGGAGAAGTACGTTTTTCAAATAATGGATTGGTGTTTTTATTCTCTGAAATGCGTTATGAAATAAACGGGATAAAAATACAGAAGTTAAAAACACCTGGTGTTGCATCTTGCTTGAAAGCATACTGTTCGATTTGAATGTGTTAGAGAACGCCGCTTGGGACTCGGCTATGGATGGTGATGATAATAAAAACTTTATGAGCAACAATGTATTTACCGGGTGTGTCCCTCTAAAACATTTATTCGGATTCTGTGAAGACTATAAAAAAATATTACTTAATTGTAATCAACAACTGATTTTAAATCGTACATCTACCGACCTGGATGCGATACACGTTGTTGGTGAGAGCGCAACCGAAGCAATTTCAAAAAATAGAAAAATTACAATTGAACTTACTAAGGTGGTATGGAAGATGCCTATTATCAGAGTTAGCGATAAAGAAAAATTAACAAAAGTAGTAGTTTCATGTAAAACACTATCGTGTGCGTTCAGAACCTGGGATCTGCGAATATTCTATTCTTCCTAGAAATACTTCACATTCGTGGACGGTAAAGTCCAGCAACTTGTTGGAAAAACCGAGGTTTGTGTTGTTTGGATTACAAACAGATCGAAAAAAAAATATTGAAACAGACGCTGGACGCTTTGATCACTGTCAACTAAAAAATCTTAAGGTTCACTTAAATTCTGAAGTGTATCTATATGAAGACTTTCGTGCTGATTTTAAAAATTAATACAACTAGTATACTATATAAGGCGTAGCGAGCCATTATTATCAAAACATATTTTTCAAAACTATTCACCAATCATCGTTGTAGATTTATCGTGTCAAAACGACAATGTGAAGTCGTCAACTGTAGACCTACGTATCGAATTTGAAACGGATACAGTTATTCCAGAAAAAACTACAGCGTATTGCTTAATATTACATGACCAAATTATAACTTATAGCCAATTTAGTGGCGAAGTTAGAAAATTGTAAAACATTTTACAGATTTCCCTGTAAATTTTTTTAGAGTTAAAATATGTTTTTTTTTTTTGTTTGTTGGATTTAAAAAATGGTTATTACCTGCGGATATAAACTGAAGCACGATTGTGATGAAAAAGCTGTGGAACACACGTCATTGTATTTCTGTAAAAAAATTAATAGTTTATTAACATAACATAATATAAGCTATGAAGAATAAAATTGTTAGTACCTCATCTTTTTTCACTTTTTCCATCCACTTTTGAATGATGGAATCAGTTGCGTATAATTTTAGTTGATTTGTGAAAATATAGTCGTCCTAGCCAATAACGTTTATTGAAAGATAATCATTGTTGATGTTCCTCACACGAGTTCTCATTTCGGGCATAGAATTTTGTGGCGTTGCGTTTGATTTTAGGAATGAAGCGATTAAATCAATTTGTTGTACCTATTACAATCGGTTTAATTACAGCAGATTTTCTACTGATAATCTCAAAAATAGTGTATTCTAAATCTTGTAAGACCAAAAGATCTGTACAATTTAACAGAACACGACATCCGTCATGAATTTTTGATTCTAAAACAAGTGTGTTCTACGATTTATATACCATACTAGACATTGAAATTGATTTGGTTTCCAAAAATAAATTTCGTTTGTATTTTTCTGGACGGTCGAGTATGAACGATAAAATGTTTCCCAAAGTCGGAATATACTTTGTAAAAATTCGATAGGAATATTTACATACCGCGAAGATATTATAATATGACATAATGTTATAATATCACAGTTTTGAATTCATCGGTAGGATCGATCCTAATGTTTATAAATTTACGCTATGAAATCGATGGTTAAATTACTGCAATCGATGAGATTGGCTCGTGGCGACGGTGGCGTATATTTAAAAGTTTTCTTGTAAATATTAGCCATATTTTCGATTGAGCCAGCCATTTTTATTTTAAACACTGAAAAATAATTATGATTTAAACGCTGAATACGAGACGAGCACACGGACAGAGTAGACACTCGGAATAACGATGCAGACACTTGGAACGATGTATAGCGACTGATTTTATGTAGTGTAGCTGTGTTCTTAAACGAGCATATTAAATATTAATTGGTGGGGGACATCGAATAGTCCCTACAGGTTCATCGGGGTAATGCATGCAGCTACAGGTCTGTTAACGCCGATGACGTTTACAAAGGAATGTGCATGTGTGCACAAATATATTTCTGTATGTTGTGCAGACAGCTAGCATGCATGCTCGTTAAGGCTGTTCACGTTTACAAACGAAAATAATTTTAGTAATAATTCTCGAATACTAGGCGTGCGAAAATATTTTAAGATTATGTTAACATGAATGTGATAACCGATAACGTAGATATGATAACGCGAAGGCGAACTCGCGCTCGTTCGCGGCGGTCGTTGGTATGGTATAGTGATGGTGGTGGTGGAAATTATACGTCTCGTACGTATACGATTAATTGTCGTAAACACCATTTAAATAAGATAGAATATTTCTTTCAAGTATAAGCGAGTAAGTTGCGCAGAGGTGCGATGGTAGTTCGGCGTGCTATAGTTCGGGTTCGAATTCCGATCCGGTAATTAAATTTTTTAATTATTTTCCTCGCGCGGCGGCAGTGTTGGCTGGCGGCGGCCAATTTGTATAGGGATGAGCGGGGTGGTGGGGTATATCGTATACGTATGTGCACGGGATCAGCTGTATGTGTACACGGGATCAGCAAGGTGGTATAAGGATCAGCCAGCAGGGTCAGGTTTCCAGTATTCTCTATTTATTCCTACTAATAATATACTATGTTTTATGTTTCATAGAATGAACATTTCAGTGAATCAATTAATATGAGACCGTTTTTTTCAAAAATAAAACCTGGTTCAAAACGTCCTGAAGAAAAAACAAGTGTCAAAAAACCTATGAAAAAGAAGCAGAATAAAATGGTAATATAAATAATATTTTCATAATGATAGCATAAATAATTTAATTTTTTTTTATAGAGTGCATCATACAGAGATAATATCAGCAAACGCTTGAGATCAGAAGATTTTGATGTTGAGGTATTTAATTCACTAACATTCAGACAAGGAGATGGCGTTGTGACAATAAATACGCCTTTTGAAGAAAAAGGAAAGGATCTTTGGGTGCTAAGCCATTATAAGGTTGCTAACATCGAGAATGTGCCAGTAAAGGACAGGTAAATACAATACATTGGTTTAAATTTAAAAAAACTATTGCTGAATCTGTTTTTTAACTGATTTTATTTACTTCTTTTGTTTTTAAATAAAATAATTTATTGTTATAGATGGAAGTTCAGTGAAGCTACTGTTAGATTGTACACGACCGACGAATCAAAAGATCAAACACTTCATACTGGTCTTAATGAGACGATGCAAACCATATTTAACAAATAACTAACCGATCCGAAGTGCCAAACTATTAAAAGCAATACGGCCGTTTGATTATTATACGGAAAAAATAAGTATCATTTAATAAAACAAAATATTATTATACATGTATGTTTTTATTTGTTCAATACTCAAAGGTCTTGGAAAACATAAACCTATAAACTATATAGTTTGCCTGAGAAAAATATTTCTAATTGAAACATTGCTATCAATTCTGTACTATCAAAATGTAATCTACTCATTCACTGAAAACATGGATAAGAATAAAACATAATATTTGAAACTAAAACGCATTAAAACTATTCTTTATGATTAAAGGTGACATGTAATTTAAGAAAAAAAAAATAGTAAGTTTATTATTGAATAAAAAGTTTTGTTTTTAAAAAAAACAATAATTAAACATTTATATATTTTATATTATTAGATCTTGTAAAATCATATCGGACAATGTGTTAAAATGAAATTGTAATATTTCATATAAAAATGATGTGTCATCGTCCTGTAGATGATTATAAAAATTAAAATCATAGTTTTGAATATATTGGTTGTTAAATTCGTTCTTTTGACAGGTGGACGGAAGACCACGGACATCATTTTTAATTAGGTCATATGCAGTGTTGAAAATAATTTGCTAATTTGCTAAACGTTTTTGCTTGTCTACCACAGAGGCGGAACTAGGAGGGGGAAGCAGGAGATTGATCCCCGGGCATAAAATTTTAGTGGGCGTAATGTTTTTGTAGGTATTTATACCCCTTGTAGGTATTTTTTGGTTTAAGAAAATATTTTTATTTCACATAATAATGAAAAACAAAAATAAAATCATTCATGGTGTAAAATAATTAATCGTCATTTTATTATTAGATCACGCAGCTGCGCGATCGGCGTACGTCGACGGTCGACAGTACCTACATATAGATTGTAGAGACAGACTAATAATACAAATTAAATATAAACGTATATTATCAATAATAAATATAAATATAATAATTAATATGAACGTTATTGTCGACGCACGGTGGTCGGCGACGACGCGGACAAAAATAGTACAAAATGAATTACTACAGACCACAGTGATAAATTCAGCCATTTGCCATTTGAAAGCGCGGCTTAGCACACGGAATAGCCAGTTAGTAGGTATAGACAATCGACATAATTTTAGTTAAAGGTAAGATTATGAATAGATTCGTATAAGTATAAGTAATAAACTAATAAGGATACAAATATACCTACTATATTATTAAGATTCTGAGTGAAAGTGTCAAACTAGGCATTTATTGATGCCGTGTTGTCGTTAAAATGTCTGATACCTACACAATAACTTTTATAAGATTATCAATCAACGCACGATATAAATTATATCTGTTTATTAAAAATTATGTTAATATTTTATAATATTATTATACATATATTATAATATTTACCAAGATGGTTATACATTAATTGTTTATGTTTAAAAAAAAGATTTTCTTTTCTATTTTTATTATAAATTGTTAAATTGTTTAAATTAATTACATTTTTTATTGGCCTAAAATCTAAATTTGTGTACCTTTATCAGAATAAATGAATTTATATTTCACCATAAGATCTATTATCAATATTGAGGCACACACAACCAAAACAGCAAAAGTGTTTTTATATAGGACAAGGTACCTATTCAAGTTTTGATTATAATTCAACATTTTTTTTTCTTATAAAATCACTCTAAGGAAAATAATAAACTCACTTTTTAATTTTTATATATAATTTCTTGCCTTTTCTATAAAGCATTATAAAACGATTATTTTTTGTAGTTTAAGTTTTTATTGGTGCTATGAGCCTCAGTTTATAAAGTATTGTAAATTGTAAAATATTGAATAATTAACTACATTTACGAATTAAGGTAATATGTAGTTAATTATTCAATATTTTATAATTTTAATTATATTACAGTACCTAGTCAATATAATATTAATTATAGTAATTCAACAATTTATAATTTTCAATGATACCAATATATTTTTCGAGCTTCACGTGGATGATGTATTCTGAACCTAATCAGGCGATTTTTTGTTTTTGTTGTATTTTATTGGGAACCAAATCAAGTGCATTAACAGATTCTAAACAAGGTTTTACAAATTGGAAAAAAATGGAACGTTTAAGGGAACATGAAAATTCTTCAGACCACGTTAAAAACTTTCTTGAATGGAAAATGTTTGAAAAAAAATTAAAAAATGGTGGAGCTATTGATGACTGCTTACAAAATCAAATAAAATCGCAAGAAGCTAAATGGAGACACATTTTAAAAGCAATATTAAATGCAATATTGTACTGTGCCAACAATAATTTAGGATTAAGGGGACATTCAGACGTACCTGGGAGTCCATCCGCAGGTCACTTTCTTAATTTGTTAAGTTTGATAAGTAAATATGATCCAATATTAAAGGAACACATTGAATCACATAAGAAAGGTTCTATAAATTACTTTTCTCGTCAAATACAAGATGAGTTTATACCTTTGTTCAAAAAAGTTCGAAATGAAATTATACATCAAATTAAATCTGCTAAATATTATACAATAATGTTTGATTGCACACCAGATGTATCTAGAACAGAGCAAATGAGTCAAGTTATAAGATATGTTCGTGTCACTGGTAGTCAAGTATTTGTAGAAGAAAGTTTCTTAGGCTTTATAGAATCTCATGAAAAAACTGGTAATGGTTTGACTACTGAAATATTACATCAGATATCTCTAGATGGTTTGGATATTCAAAATTGTAGGGGCCAAGCATATGACAACGGATCAAATATGGCAGGGAAGTACAATGGGGTTCAAGCAAAAATTTTAGAAAAAAATCAATTTGCAACATGTATACCTTGTACCTTACGTTGGGAAGTATTGATGAAATCATTGAAAGTAACTCTTAAACCCTTTTCAGATACTAGATGGTCCTCTAAAGCGGCTGCGGTAAAGGCCCTTTATAATCAATTACCTGATGTGAAATGTGCTTTGATTAATATTATTGAAAATGGAAATCTTGAATCAAAACCAATTGCAAAAAATTTACTTAATTTAGTGGATCATGAATTTATTTGTCTATTAACGGTTTGGAATTCTATACTATCAAGTATTGATTGTGTAAATGTATTTCTTCAAAAAAAAAAACAATTACAGTATGTCAAGCAGCAAAAATGATTCATGGATTAATAATAGAAATAACTGACTTAAGAAATAATAGAATTCAAGTATTATTCCAAGATGCTGAACAAATAAGTGTAAATATGAGTATTTCCCCTTCATTTCCAGAAAAAAGGAAAAAAAGAGCAAAAAGAATGGATTTTGATGAATCTGCTGATGAATGGAACGTTTCTGCTAAAAATAATTGTATAATTAATTTGAAAAACGTCTGTGATGTTTTGCTTTCTCACCTCGACTGGAGATTTGAAACATTGAATAATGTATCCTTAGATTTTAGTTTTCTGACTGGATCTGAACTATTCGAAAAAGAAACGGACCAATTAGTCAAAGCAGCAGCGGATTAAGCCTTAAAATATAATAAAGACTTAAATGCTTCAGAACTAACCGAAGAAATTATACATTTTAAGCATCATGCCATAAGTGCATTGCCCAGTATCAAAAATGCAACACCATTAGAACTATTAGAATTTATTTTTCAGTATTCTATGGCTAATATTTTCCCAAATATTTGCATAGCGCTTCGGCTTTATTTAACATTGCCATGCACAACAGCCACATGTGAACGGAGTTTCAGCAAACTGAAACTAATCAAAACTTATTTACGCTCCACAGTAAATCAAACTAAACTAACTAATCTTGCGTTATTATCTATAGAAAAAGAAAAATCAAACTCCATAGATTTCGATTTAGTTATAAACGACTTCGCTGAAGTAAAAGCCAGAAGAATAAAGCTTTAAATTTATTTAAGTGTGTAAAGAAAGAGGCAGATTTGTAAATTAAAAATGTTTTAATAAAAAAGTTCTTTCATATTGAATTAAACAAGTTTATTATTAATAATTTTAATAGTTAGAAAAGATAGAGACACTCTTTCGTATACTTTAGTAGTAGTGTAAAAATCAGAATAACTCTTATTTAGTTCAATTATTGTAACATAAGTAGTAAGTAATAAGATTCTATGAGTATGAACTAGCTTGATATTTTTAACTTTGTTAGTTAACATTATTATGTGTTTAAAAGTCAATAAGTATGTATGTAAAGTATGTTTGTAATTTTAGTTCCATTTATTAGAAAACAATTGAAGGAAATGATATATTTTCAGTCTTGGTCTATGATTGTGCATTTGGGCGTAATTTTAATATTTTCCCCGGGCGTAAAAAATCTTAGATCCGCCTCTGGACTCTACCACATACAAACCAATTAAATTCTGTAATTGACGAAGCCGGTACAAATCTATGTGTGTCAAGGTAATGTATTCCTCGTTTAGATGTAGGGTAATTGAACTCTGTTTAACATTGATTGAATATGAAAAGGAATCGGTGGTCTTTACACGCCTCGCCCTGGTATTTAGGTTATTAATAATTGAATTGTAATAATTCTTCTAAACTTAATGTGATAATTTTCTTTGAAAGTTTACATTCTAATAATAAAATAATTGAAATCTGCTTATTAATTAGTATTCCAACTGTAATACTTTTCTTGTTAAAAGCTCGAATGTCGAATGTAGACTTACAGACAATTATTGATGGACTCATAATGAAGTTATTTTTTTTTTGCTAAATTTTTTAAAAAAGTGAACAGTAAAAAGTAGGATATAACTGTTGGGAGTTATACATTGGACTGCTAATTTTTTCCTTTGCAGTCATATTATATACTAAAAACTCTAATAAAAAATGCAAAAAATTGTGAACGTACAGATAGCCAATTAGTGCATACTAGAGAGGGAATTTACATATACTTACTAACCTGTTACCTGAAAAACATTTTAATTATTATATAACCCGCTAGGCTATACGTCCACAAGATATTAAATCGAATATTAAGACATTTGAGATAAAACATTCAATTTTTTTTTATTTTTTTTTTATCCAATACAGCAAATATTATAAACAGTATATATATAAAAAAAAAGATTTAACAAATTGTATCATACGATGCGGTTTCACAATTACAAATAACTTCGGTTTTACAATATTTACTTAAGATTTTTGAACAAACTGATTACATTATCATTCATTAATAACAAATAAACTTTGGTGAGAATCGGGTGTGTTCTATAAAACAATTATCGTCGATTTCAAAACTATGCAGAATTATTCGACACCAATGGCATTGAACTGTATCATCGAGATTGATATAGTAAAATCCGCATTCCCAGAGTTTGTATTTATTTTGCCCGGTGTTCGATGGAAAGGTTTTAAACGTCTTTAGCCTTGATAAAAAAGTTGAGAATTCTGGATACGCTGGTGTTGAATTGAATCGTATTTGGTCGACCAATGACTGGATATCGTTTATGCATCTTTGGAAATTCATTTTTTTTTACAAATTAAATAAAAACTTGGAAAAAAAACAATTTAATAAAATGATGAGAAAATTAACGAGCGAAACACAACTTGGTTAAACAGCCAATCGTTCGTAACTGAATATAATAAAAAAAAATAATTGACTTTAAAACATTTATCGTAAATTTGTTTATCACATTTAGATAAAAAAAAACAGTGTAACCAACATGAGTAAAAAATGAAATACAGTAAATATTTTTTTGTGTGAGACGAAATTTAGTAGACAATCAGTGTGTAATGTGTTACACGGTAAATCAGAGTGCTCCAAGCGGGAAATCCCCGCTTGAAAAAAAAATTACTGTGGAAAAGCTGGCTGTGAACATATAAATATATACTACTTTTGTTAAGTATAAACCAGTCGAAAATAAATGAAAATTGTTTAGATACTGAAGAATCGCTTTCCATTTCTGTAAATTCAACATCTAGTACAAATTCTTCAAATGAAGAATATTCAGAATCGACGGTGAGTTTAGAAGATTGTTCCGTTACATATTTTGCTGGCTATATAGCATTTAAATGTATAAAAAAATGTAATTGTAAATATTGTGAATGTCAATTAGTAACTGAAAAATTATTAGATGAAAAAACTCAACTATTAATATTGAACAAGAACTATTCATCTTTGGACACTGGACTTAAGGCTCCGGAAAAACATTTCAATAATATAATGGATAGAATATTAATTATTTTTGAAAAAAAATTTGATAATCTCCAGCATAGAAAAAATATTAGGGAAAATTTAACGCAAAGAATACAAAATTGTGATATTATAAATTCATGGATTAATAATAATATCAATTGTGTTAATCATAAATTATATATCATAAGATTACTTTTAATTTGTAAAATATTTTTAAAAAACTCAACTATATGCAATAACATCTAAATTAGCTATGATTGAAAAATTAAAAATTTTAAGTCATGTTTAAAAAAGTTAAATTTTATAGTTTTTTTTTTCAATTTTTAATTGTTATAGAATTATTTTATAATAAACGTTGTAATAATAGATACATTTTAGATTTATAATATTGTAATTTAAAATTGTGTAAATAATGTTCTTATAAAAATGAATGTTGGTAAAAAAATTGATCTTATTTTCATAGATTATATTATTCTCAAGTAGGTAGTGTGATAAAAATGTTATTTTATTGATTATAGAAATAAGAATTATTATTTTTGTATTGGCATAATAATTATTGACAAGTTATGACAAATATATTATTATTAATTTAATAAATGAAAATATTATTAACTGTCGATCAATATTTTGTATATACCTTCGAATTACAATTATTTTTTATAAATTGAAAGTAAATTTTAGTTTAAACGTTATTATTAATATCAATATTATGCGTAGTAAACTTAATTTTATCATTGTATTGTAATTCAATAAAATATCAAATTACAACAAATTATGCTGTAAACTGATTTATTTGTAATTAAAAAAATAAATAAATACCTAGCCTACTAGTCTTTTGTATCTCGATTAGAAATTAGTTAATACTGTTTTAACCATTTTTATTGATGTTTATACGATATTAACTGATAATATGTGTAACAGCGAACGAACTGGGCGGTCTGATAATATAATATATAGATATATTTTTAATCATGGCCCCACTCCACAGACCATTGTCGTTGACACCGCGCACAGAATTGTTCCAATTCCATCCTAGTTACGATAAGCTGCTGACTGCCGTGCCCGTATGTCCGTCACGATGCCACAGTCATTTTATATTTATATTATTGATATTTTATTAAATAATAGCAGGAAAGTTCATATTTAGTAAAACCTGTTAAACAAAAAAACAGTAAAAGAAAAAATGTTGTTGAGTCAAAAGCTATTAGTAAAAAGACCAAGATTGGAAAGGTAATAATTAATATTATTTCTAAAATATCACACACACACACACACACACACAGGTATTAGAGATCCGTATGGGGTTAACGTCGTTGTGAGATCCATCATTTCTAATTCGAATTTCGAAGTTGGAATAAGGGCATAGTTGCTAAAAAGAACTTCTGATTTCAGAATGATATATACAATACAAGAACACACATTTTTAATTTAATCCACATCCTCCTTTTCGAGATCCAGAGTGTTCCTCAAAATATTTGGTATGTTATAAGATCTGTTTTTTGATATTATTATTAAATGAGATCCATACTTTTGAAAAAACAGAACTTATGAGATCCATGCGCTGTTGCCAAGTTGAATTCAATCTTTATTAGGTACGCATCAAATGACTGGACCATTTTGTCCCAAACATTGTATAACAATCCGAGTTTGATTTAATTTTGTGTTGAAACAACACAAAAAAAAGTATCTAATTATTTTGTCTGTGTACCTATTATCAGCTAACAGCTTTATGATTAATAGGTGCACTCATAGATCTTTACCAAATTAAAAAAATATATTTATATATCTTAGCGTGAGGGACAGACTTGAACACCTGGATACAATACTAGTAACTGGTTATAAAACCTTATATACCTACTTAATAGACAAATACATACTTACACTACCACAATTTTGAATAAACATACAGGCGCAGATTGGGCAGCGAGTTACTGAGAAAATATAATTGAATCGAATTATTAAACCGTACAGTTATTGTAGTAGTAATCTAACGCCAAACGGTAGAAACCTATAACTCGGTGATCTGATACCTTGCCTATCCGGCGCTGCATAAATAGTATAACTTAGTTTATAATAATGAAATCTGTGTGGAATATTCTACATAAGTAATAACAACTATTAAATTGACTTCTATAGGTACAAGTTTTTATTATTATTATAATATAATACAGTGGCGGATTTTCAAAATATTTCTGGGGGGGGGGTCCTAAAAAATAGTATGTATTTCAAATGTATTATATTCTATTGTGTTTATGTATATATACTATATTCATAAAATTTACAAAATAAAATCTAATCGTCTTTTGGTTTTGCCCAGTTCTGCCAAGACTGCGTCAACTGTTAAGCATTGCTCATCCCTATGAATCGACATCATTGCCAAGCCGTTTAGTCTAGCCTGAAATCAAAATATTTTTTATTGATGTA
Organism: Sitobion miscanthi; assembly: GCA_008086715.1. Classification (NCBI taxonomy): domain Eukaryota; kingdom Metazoa; phylum Arthropoda; class Insecta; order Hemiptera; family Aphididae; genus Sitobion; species Sitobion miscanthi. The sequence continues at coordinate 30,128 of SSSL01000049.1, forward strand.
TTTTGCGTAATATTTAATTATTTATTCTTACCTCGGTCATAGAATTTCGTAGATATGTTTTGATTCTTTTCAAATTTGAAAAGGAGCGCTCATTTGATGCAGTGGAAAGGATTAGTAGCAAGGATCTGAAGAAGTTTGAAGACACTTGGGTACATTTCTTTATTGCAAACTGTCATTGCTTGGAGTGCGTTTTCTGGCTTTTTTTCCATGTTTTTTAATCTTCTTTGCCATAATTTATATTCAGTTGATAATAACGAATGATTTGTGAACTCCAGATCATCTTTGTAATCATCAGCTAATTGAATAAATTTATCCTCATTTTCTTCTGTATCAAACAGTGACTGAAAATGTTAAGCTTAATCTTATGGTTAACAAACCTTTGTTCAAGTTCAGTTATGTAAGAATCCATGTACGGATTAAATATGGATATACGGTAATACTCTTCGGTAGATATTGCTTGAATATTCATTCTATGTACTTGTCTTCATATAACTCTTGGCATTGTTATTTCCACTTGAAATTGTGCAGCTAAATCGTGCGCAGCTGTATATATTTTTTTAAATGAGTTTTCAGCATTATTTCTAAAACATTTCATTTCTTCTAAAGTTTCATCAGCTAATCTAGTTGCTTATTTTAAATCAATGTCAACTTTTTGCAAATGTTTAGATAGGGGAAAACCAAATCCAAAACCTTTTGATAATATGAAATATGAAATAATGAATTCTCCATCTAAGATTAATTTTTGTAAGCGTTGTGCTTTTCCTCTTGTATCATTATCGTTCCATTCTGATATTTCACTGAAAGACTCTACAATAAATTCAAAAAGTTCTAAAAAATCATGCACCGCGTGGTAACGTTCAATCCATCTCGTTGCACAACTACGTTTTAGTGTTTTTTATGTTGTGTCATTAGAGGAATCTAAAATTTTGTGTGATAAAACATTTTTTCGTTTGGGATGTATGAAGAAATCTCGAATTTCGCCAATTAAGCTTAAACAATTCATGATTGGTCGCACACCACATGATTTGGAGACAACAAGGTCTAAAATATCTGCAGAGCAATGAACATACATCAAAGAAGGATATATTTGTCTTATGTGAGATTGAACGCCGTTATAGATTCCCGACATAGACGCAGCACCGTCATAACCTTGTCCACGAAGGAATTTAAGCTCTACACCGAATTGCTTAAGACTTTCTAATATTAAATTTGCTAAACCTTTACCTGTTGTATCATGTGCTGGTACAAATTGTAAAAACTCTTCACAAAGCACAAGTTTATTAAATCAACAAATCTGACACAGAGAGACATTTGTTCCACGCCCGATATATCAGCTGTTTCGTCAGCGAGTATTGAGAAACATTTTGCAACATTTACACGTGCTACAATGTTTTTGAGTAGAACTGAATTAAACGCCTCAATAATAGAATTTTGACTTGTTTTACTCGTATATTTAATCGTACCATCACTTTCTAAACACATTTTCAAATTTAAATCTCCTTGAGCTCTATAACGAAGAATTTCTCGAAAGTTTCCTTCATTATTTTTTAAGTCATTGTCATCAGATTTAGTGATAACTAAACGACCATCATCACGATGCCCTCGTAGAGAAATGTTCTGACGCCCACATAAAATAATAGCTTCAATTATTGGTTTAATTTTGTTTCTATTTTCTGTAATCTGTTTAACCCTCCCGGTATCTAATTGTTGTTCAATAGACATTCTTGGATTTTTTAAAACGTTTGAAAAATTAGTAGCATCAAGAAAACATTTTTGGTGATATTCTAGAGATGAGTGTTTGGTAAATATTTCAACCGCGTGTTTCCAGTTATTAAATTTTTTTACTGCAAGACTACCTAACAATTGAGAATTGTGTCCACCATGAGATTTTGAAAACGCTACACAAAATTACAAAATGCACCATCTTGTATTCCTGAATATGACAACCAAGGAAATCGCACTAACCATGCATATTGAAATTTAAGATTTCTTACTTTTTGGTCTTTTCCAGAAGTAATTGATGTTATCGGAAATTTATAATATTTCTGGTGTCCAAACTTTATTTAATGTGTCATAAATTTCATTTTGTGAAAGTATTTGTTGCAGAATAAACTGATATCATAATTATTATGAGTTAAAGACGAAGACGGAGTTGCTAAATCATACATAGATTTTTGTTCTAATATCAGTAACATCATTAGGTGAAAGTGGTCTTTTAGTTGATACATTTTCTTTTAAAGTACTGGTTTGATTAACATTTGATGTTTGAATAGGTTTTAAAAAAAAATTTTAATGGATTTTTGTTTTTAGACGATATTTTATTGAAAAATAAGTTCGTACTCACTTATGATTTTCTGCACATCGACTATTGCGTTATTACAGTGTGTCAGTGTTAGTGTCAATTGTCGGCGGTCAACTAATCTATACATTTTAATAGTAGGTATAAAATTACAGAAATAGTGTTATAATAATATTGTCCTCTGTAGTGGAAAAATACATAGATAAACTCACTATCGCAATACAAAAGAATATCGGGAATTACGACGGACGATTTTATCAAAACTATTAAAATACGATTGTAAAATATTTATTATATTATTATTATTATTATTTCAGTAGATTCTTGATAATCAACCTACTTATACTTATATTTGAAATATATACATATTATATTGTTATGTTATACGGTGTACCTACTGCAGGGTCAGATTTGTGTATGCATTATTTAAATTTTAATTATATACGTATATATCAGTGTCTTGGGGGGGGGGGGGGGTCCAGACCCCATGGACCCCCCTCCCCCCGTAAATCCGCCACTGATATAACACATTATTTAATTTTTTTGGATTTATATAGTTATGAATAAAATATTTGATTTTTCTCCATGTCTTATTAAAAATAAATATGGAGTGAGTTTAATTAAATCCTTACACTCTTTTTTGTTTTGAACTTTTTCAAATCTATATGTTTTTTAAAAAATGTAATGGCTGTGTTTTTTCTTTGTTAGTCCATGGAATGATGTTCACTTTTTCTTTAGTTTAGATGGTTTATGTAATTTCTCTTTTGGCCTTTGAGAAGTTTGATGTTCAACTTCTTCACCATCATAGTTGTAAATAATTGCTGCTCTTCGGTGTCTTCTTTGTCAGATAATTGATGCTCTTCATGATCTTCTTTGTCAGATTTGTTCTCTTCATCTGATATTGCTTCGTCCACATTTATGTTGATTTCATCCAAACTCTTGCCTCTATAATGATGGCCTTCTCTTTTTTCCATTCGCAAAAGGAGCTTACTCACTTTAACAACCTAAAAATAAAAATATAGCAATAAATGTATTATAATTTATAGTAGTTATTATTGTGTATAATATATACATATAGACATAAACTATAGTAAATAGTATATACTGTATTTATGTACAGTATATACACAATTATTTTTCAAGTGCCTATATATTATAAAAATATATTAATACATTATGTTCATAATAGTGTTGCCTACACTTTATATAATAACTTATTTATATTGTAATAACGATAAAAAAAGATCAACTGTTAAAATTATTAATTTACTTTGATGTAATATGCAAATATTATATGCTAATGTTTCAGTATGTCGTATATGCACTTTTTAGTGCACTATCGACACTAGAGTTACCAAACGACCATAAGTTAACCGGTTACAGTTTGGCTCTCTAAACGTCGATATCGCTACCTTTACTGGTTAGACTTTCAATCTTCAAAGACCATAAATTAACCGGTTACAGATCAGATTGAAAGAATACAATTAACGTAAGACTATACACTTTCACCGTTTAAACCTTAAATCGTCAACGACCATAAATTAACCGATTACAGATCAGATTTAAGGAGTATACTTAGAATTGTGTGGCTGCTCAATCAAAACATAATTTTCGGGTCGGAAACACTTTTATTCAATCTTTATAAACAAACACAAAATTTACAATCACACGTATCGCAGTATTGACATACTATACTTTTTGCCTTATATCTAGTTTACAATTCAACTGCCTCAGCACATTTGCTTCCCTGGCCTACACTAAAAATATGATTACTATTTGTTTATATACATAGTCACCTATTACTACAAGTATTAGGATTTGACAGGTATTTAAAATTATTTACCTGGAAAGCACTTTCTGAAAGTCTGTAAAAGTTGTTGTGGACATCCGTGGAGTGTCCCATAAAGGTGGCAAGTTGTTCGATGTCCCCTTCCGACATGTTTAACAGCTGAGCCACAGTAGCTACATGTTTGCGGAGACGAGTAGATGTTATATTTTCTGGGTTTTTAGCCCCACATAGCTTACTGCATTTTCTTATTACATCAGAGGCCCTCAAACAACTAAGTGATTGAGGTAAAGGAAATAGGTAAATATTTTCATATTCAATGAAACTTACAGTTTTTCTCAATTCTATGAGATACTTCAAACTCTTTTGTAACTGTAGTGTAAATAAAATTGGCACCCCTCTTCCACGTTTACCACGTATAACAACTCTTTTGAACTTTCTGTCAATCTAAGTTCTACGGGAGATAAGGCTAGTTGAATTTCTTCTTGGGAAATTTCAGATTCGGCATTAGTATAAGTATCAAGTGTTATACGTTGAACCTCACCAGCTCTTCGGTTGAGTAACACTAGCTGTGCTAGTACACTTTCTTGGAGGTTTCTATGGAATTGTACATTATTGGTATTTGTTTTCAAATTATTATAAGACTCCTTTTCTAAGTTGACAATATAATCTTTAAATAATTTGATATCGGATGTTAATGGTATTAAGGCCGGTTTATTCCATTTCTGTTGGTACATAAATTTGCACGCATTAGTCGATAGCTCATGAGCTTATTCTTTTTCAATGATATATTTAAGGTTTTTGATAGATTCTTTCTGTATGTTATGCGCCTCCATGGGTGATAAATCCCTCTGTTTTAAAATAATGCATTCAGCTATTTCACAGCATTGTTTTAATGATTGGCTCAATCTGACGCTATATCATATTGAATATTAATAAGATTTTGATCAAATAATTCAACTATTATCACTATGAAACAAAATAAAACAAAAATTAGTGCAATTATTAATCGTACAAATAACTTAAAATTTAATTTACTTATATTAAATTTTTTTTTCTTTTTCTATCAATTCTGTACCATCACTCAAGAAACTTGAACAGTTTATGCTTAGTTCGGTATTGTCATAGACATCAATGGCTTTTTTAACGTTTGTTTTGTCTTGTTCAGTTACAAAATCACAATCGACACCCAAAGTATATTCTGTATCACAGACAACTAATAGAAAAATTAAAAGAATATGTCTCATAATTGCGATTGTTAATAACTTGGTCCTCAAAATTATTTAATTCTCAATTTACCTATATTAACAATATTTTCTTTTCCTACCAATTCCATACCACCACTCAAGAAACTTGAACACTTTGTGCTTAGTTCGATACTGTCATAGACATCAATGGCTTTTTTAACGTTTGTTTTGTTTTGTTCAGTTACAAAATCAGTATCGATACCCAAAGTATATTCTGTATCACAGACAACTTATAAAAAAATGAACAAAATATCTGTATCGCCTAACCGGAACTGCTGAAGCTATGGATATGACATTTTCAGTTAATGTACTTATTAACAGTCTGGCGCAAGCAGTCCGACAGTGCGCATGCATTTCGATGCTTCTCTCGGATTACGCTCCATTGTACCCCTGTCTTGCATCAGGAAAAAATATAAAATCTCATTTTTGCTCCGTACGACTTTTCTTCTCCGTCAACGTCAAACCAAGGGTCAATTCACACATTACATTACGGGAAGAGCAACCTCCTCAAAGTATAATTTATTTATTTACTAGTTTTACTTATAGTTGCTAAATATCTCGACAAATATTTTCTGTTACGTAACAAACATAAAATTAAATAACTACGCAAGGCCACGGTCACCGTATCGTGCGGTGACCTTTGGACCTCAGATAACAACAAACCTCCGATATGCCAAACCAAAGCCAACTGTATCTCCAATTAAGATTGTGAAAAATAAAATTGTTACTTGTAAAACTACTAGAAACAATGAAAATAAACGTTCCCTTTCATCATCATCCATCGCAATCACCGCCTATCGTAACTTCTAAGAAAACTAAACTTTTCTTTACGCCAAACCGGTTCGCACCACTCTCCACGGACGATATCAACGTTATCACCGCCGATAATAATGCTGAAATTGACGCTCAATCTGAGACCTCAAATCAGGGGCGACAGAATACCACTGAAGTCACACCAAAAATCATTTTGCCTCCACCCATATTCATCAAAGGCGTCCATGACTACCTTGGACTACGCAACCACCTAACGGAAATCTCGGCCCCTGATAGCTTCTCGTTCAAATCGACTACTACACACCTCAAACTCCAAGCAGTTACACTCCTAACAGTTACAGAAATATAATTCATTATCTAAAAGATACCAACGCACAATTCCACACATATCAGCCGCAATCTGAGAAACCCCTAAGGGTAGTTATCAGAAACCTCCATCCCTCTACTCCGGAGGCTGACATCGCATCCGCAATAGAAGAAATTGGCCACACTGTAAGAAACGTGACAAATAGACATCAACAAACAAAAACTCCTCTACCTCTCTTTTCGACCTGGACCCAAACGATAGCGACAGTGATATTTTCTCCATAACCTTTCTTTTGCACACGAAAATCAAAATTGAAGAACCATACAAAAAGCGACAAATACCACAGTGCCAAAACTGCCAATTTTACGGCCACACCCGCACCTACTGCGCTCACAACCCCATGTATGTCAAGTGCGGTGGTAAAAACCTCTCTACCACATGTCCGAAATCTCCAGATCTTCCGGCTAAATGCGCCCTCTGCGAAGGTGCGCACCCAACGAACTATAAAGGATGTACAGTATACAAGCAACTGAACGCAAGCATAACAACTTTTCAAGCAATATATCTCAACAACCACTGCCGTTCAACTCCACCGCCAACGTCGAACAATCCAAATAACACCCCCCAGCTACTAAATTCTCGTCCATGCCGCAGCCATGTTCGTATGCAAATGTAACTGAGGGTCACCTACCTCCCAAACCTAATCCTATGTCTTCTAACAACAACGAGAGCGACCTTCTTAAATTCCTCAACGAGTTCAAAGCCATCCTAAACCCTCTAATTGCACTCCTCACCACTTTCCTCTCAAATCTCACTAATATTAATAATGCCAAGTAATCCTAAATCCAACTCTCTTCTCATTCTAACCTGGGACTTGAATGGACTCGCAAACCACAAAAATAAAATTTTAGCTACACTCCAAAATAATAGGATTGATATTGCACTCATCTCTGAAACACACTTCACTAATTCTTCAAACTTTTATCTTCCTGGATATCAAACTTTCAAAACTAACCACCAAGATGGCACAGCACACGCTGGTACCGCTATCATAGTGAGATTATCACTGATCTTCTACCCTCTTCCCAACATCCAGTCACATCATATTCAAGCATGTGGCATATCCTTAACACTAAATAATATACCTATTAACGACTATGAAGCTTACTGTCCTCCTCGCCATACTATAACCTATAACCAACTTAACGACTTCCTCAACACCCATGGCCAAAAATTTATTATAGAGAGTGGTTTTAACGCAAAAACATACAATGGGGCTGCCGAAAAAAAAATCCTCATGGTAACACCCTCAAAGCTCTAACCTACATTAAAAACTATAAAATACACGCCCCTCCCTCTCTAACCTACTGGCCCTCTTCACAGTAACCAAATTACTCAATAAACAGATGCACTGCTGGTGTGAGCTTGGCAACGCTAAGTTAGAATTTGGTTCATTAGTAAAAATGACGTACAACAATGCCTAAAAGTTGTCCAACAGTCGCCAAAAAAAGAGACAAACCTGTGTAGCAAAAACATATGGTCCAACAAAAAGTATCACTGCTAGCGTGAACTTGGTGAGGCAAAAATAGAAATTGGCCCGCTGGCAAAAGTAACATACAACAAATTTTGAAAACTGTCCAACAGTGTTCAACAAATAGAGACGTACCTGTGTATTACAAAAACATTTACCTACAAATAGATGCACTGCTGGCGTGAACTTGGCGATGCAAAGTTAGAAATTGGCCCACTGGTAAAAATAATGTGAAACAAATTCTGAAAGGTGCCCAACAGTGTCCAACAAATGGAGAACAACAAGGTTAAAACTAAAACCATGACCTAACAAACAGATGCACTGCTGGCGTAAACTTGGCAACGCGAAATTAGAATTTGGCTCCCTGGCAAAAATAACGTACAACAATATTTGAAAACTGTCCAACAGTGTCAAACAAATAGAGACAAACCTGTGTAGCACAAAAACATGCCTAACAAATAGTTGCGAAACTGGCATCAACTTTTCAGTGCATAATTATAATTTCGCTCATTGGTGAAAATGATCTAAAAAAAATGTTGGAAATTTGTTTCCCGCTGAAAAAAACGTACAACAAAGCCTAAAAGTTGTCCAACAGTCGCCAAAAATAGAGACAAACCTGTGTAGCTCTAAAAATATGGTCCAACAAAATGTAGCACTGCTGAAGTGAAATTGGCAACTCAACTATAAATTTTTTTAACAATAAAACTTATGCTCAACAAATAATGTAAGATGACCAACAGTGTCCAACCAATGGAGAAGAATTAAGCTAGAACAAAAAACATGTCCCAACAAATAGTTGCAGTGCTGGCGTGATCTTAGCAGCGCAAAATTAGAATTTGGCACCCTTAAGAAAAGAACGTACACCAAATTTTGAAAACTGTCCAAAAGTGTCCAACAAATGAAGACGAACCTGCGTATTGTTATAAATCAGCAATTGAGTTAATTGCTTAATCAATAAGTTGCAGGTAGCAAGACCGTTGGTAGAGGATTCCTTCAGGTAGGTTGATAAATTGAGTAGACTTGGTAGAAAAGTTATGTTATTTATTTAAATTATTCTTTATATAATACTGTAAGTCCAAATTGACAAAATCATTATTATGACTCTCGTGAAGGTGCTTGCATGTACGATGGTGAGACACGTCTTTTTTACAGGCCGTTTCGGGCTTAGTTTTATAGGGTCTCCTGATCTCCTACTTCCCCCCTTGTCTATCGATATCTCCTCGGACTTCACAGGACGTGATTCAAATTATTATCTACATGTTCCCACGCCTGCCTATTCCGAGAACCGTATCCCATTATTATCTTCACTATATATGTTATACGCCATCCATCAATATTTAGATAATATGACGTTACGAATATAGTACATGCAGTTTAGAGTGCATTTGGAAATGCGTTCTATCACTTAAGACTTAAGAGAGTCTTATCGAGTTGTCTTGTGACAATAGTTTGAAGACTAAATTTAGCAGTATGGATTTAACCAAATTTTGGATTTCTATAAAAGATGAATATCCTCTTTTAAGTGATAAGGCTCAACGTATTTTAATTCCGTTTTCGACATCATATTTGTGTGAAGCTGGGTTTTCGGCGGTTGCTGTAATAAAAAGCAAGTATCGAACCAAAATCAATGTTGAAAAAGAAATGAAAGTAGCTGTGTCTTGTTTAATTCCAAGATTTGAAAAAATGTGCAGTGATATGCAAGCACATCCATCACATTAATTGTATACCTATCTATTTCGACCTCTAAATATAAATGTAAATATAAATCTTCAAAAATAATTAAAATGAGTAAAAAGTATATAACTAAAATTAAATAAATATTCTTGTATTATAATTAAAAAATTGTCTGGTTTTTATTTGTTTTTTATTCATTTTTTATGATTAGTCATGCTATGTCTTGAGAAGGGTGCCTTGAGAAAAGTTTAGTTCAAAAAGAGCGCCGTGAGCGAAAAAAGTTTGGGAACCGCAACGTTATTGTCATTTATATTATTGTAATACTAACAATATTAACAACTAGTATATTAAGTTTTAGTTTAAGAAAAAATGTCACAAAATATACAACCCTGAAATACCAGAAGCATGAAAAATCTAATGGTATTCAGGAAGACACACAGTGTAATTTATTTTTCTTTCTTTTATTATTTTTCTTTTAATATTTTATTATTTTATTGTCAAACTGAACTGACCCCCAAATAACAGAAAATTCGAAACTTTGCAGAAACTTAAATATTTAAGTGAAACACTGTGGTCATTGGACCCCCGTGTCTCATTTAGTCTGGGGGGTGTTAAGAACCCCTGATTAGTACATATTTAATTTTTTATATATCTATATATGTTAACAACATATATAGACAATCATAATGCAGAGTGTGTGTCGTAAGACGCTGCTACCGTGGGAACCGCTGAATAAGGGTTTTTTATGTGAGACAGGACACCGTCACGACAACACACAGGGAGTCAGTCAGTCGTAGAATTACGAGTGTTCGATTAACAGTTTGTAGCTATACTTAAGATTTTTACTACCAATTTTAATAAAAAATACATTAATTATTTTAATCTTCAATTGGTGCGTACGTTATTTTGTGTTGTGCGTAAAATCCATAACACAACACCCGCTCTCCTGTACAGTCACGAGTCCGCTATTACAACATGTATAGAAACCACCCTGTCTGGTACTTTCGATGGGAAAATGACGGGCACCACAATCTCTACAGACCGCATTCAACGCCCCGATGTAATGCCGTTCCGGGAGCGGATGTTGGACGCCAGCAGGACGATCTATCATTGGTGCACGCCCTCTAGGCTGTTCAACCGGAACACCCGGGGGAATTGGTTCGAACTGCAATTGAAATTACAAAATTGTAACAAACATAGATATAGGTAATATGAAGAAATATTCAATAACCTCTCCACCGACGCCTTGGAGTAAAATGTCGATTTCAAGTTGCATCCCCTCATTGTTGTCCACCATCTCTACTTGGCCTGGTACTACCTCGTCCATCCAAACTTCAATAATTTCTATGTTCTCGTCGTTCATCAGGACTTGGTCCATCTGGACAACTTCTTCGTCGATACCTTCCATCTGTACCTCGACGATTTCTGCGCCACCGTTTGCATCGTCGTTGTCAATTTCTACGTGAACTGGTAGTTCACGGTCAGGTACAGGTTGCGCTCCGACCACCTATACAATAATTTAATCAGTTTAATGTGCAAGTATAAAATGAACCAAGGAGTACAGTTAAGTGTTGAGTAGTGTCAATATATTTTACAGAAGTTTAATAGTGTTGTTTCTATATTTTTTCTATGTATGTCCACTGAAAAATGTTGTTATAGTCTTATATAAGACTAATAGGTTTTATTAAGTATTCACCTGGTAAAAAATAATATTCACTTTGTACAGTTTGTAATTAATTTATCAACGTTATAAATTAATTTATACAACTTATCAAATTAATAGTCTCATCCAGTGGTTTTAAGATAGGTGACGTGTGCTATTAACATTAGTTTATTTGAACGTTACACCATACTTTTTTATTTGGGTGAAACACAAATTTCCAATAAGATAAGGCTGTAGGAAGTATATTGTACTATATTGAATGTATTTCTTCCACATAACAATTCATCCATAAATAATATCAGGCATAAAAAAAAGTATTTAAAAATGTTTTGTTAAATGTAATGCTGATAAAATATTTAAAATAAAGTAAGCCTTATGAAAAGGTTAGGTTGTAAAAAACAGTGTATTGAGTATTGTGAAATGTAATTATTGTTTAGGGTACAGGTCTTAAGTATATCAAATAAAATAAAATCTTAAACTCTATAATAATCAAAACAAATACAACAAAAACCTTGTGCACCTATGATATGAATAGTGTGCAATTTATAATAATAGTTGTATTTGGTGAAGTCTATTAATAAGCATTGTACTCTAAAGGTAGGTTAGAACTCGGTATATAAGTATTGAAATATGTTGTGAAGTGTAGTATTTGTGTTATGACCTATGTTAAACACACTAATTTATGACCTATGTAAAATTAACAGTGCTAAAGGCCTAAGAGTTACAAAATATAACATCACTATTGTAGTACCTACACTATTGTCGTACTTTACAATTAAAACTAAATAATATATTATATTTCATCATAAACTCACTATCGACGGAACTGCTGTGCTGACCAGACGGCGGCGTAAGGGGTTTCCCGGTGCGATGTCAACGTGAGGAATGAAATGACTTGAACTTAGCTTAGATGTTCGGTTGACTTGAAACCCCTGGTTCTCGACAAATTGAACCCATAAACGTTGACGTACAGCGTCCCTTGGCAAGCTAAATATAAAGACCAGTATAATAAATGTATTTAAATAATATTATGCCTAAGTAGTGAATTGTAATTACTCGTGTACTGAAACTCCAACAATAGCATCAACGTTTCCACATATCACACAGCGCGTTGACCATTGTGTGAACAGCCTGTGAATAGTCGTCTTAATATTAAATAAAATATATTGAAACAAAAAAATAATAATAAAGCAATTCGTAAAATATATGAAAATAGAATATGAAAACAATAAATATTTTCTCACGGTATTATCGAAAAAACTATGTTGTTATCAGTGGATGTGATACCGCGATTGTTATTGAGTGTTATTATCAGAAATACGTTGTTAATATTGGTTTAAATTTGAAACATAATGGGAATATATTATGCATAAAAAATCATTGATAAATGTGAACTTATCGTTAACGTTTATGTAGCTGGGTATAATGTTTTACGTAAAATGCCAAAGCCATTGACACAACACAATGTTTTCGTCATCCGTATTTTGTAAAAGGCAGGTGCACGATAGCTTGTTTGAGAAAGTTCGATATCCGCAAAGGTAATAGAACAGATGCATTTGTTTGCGATGAGTCATACAGACGCTACGATAAAAATACGTGGATATAGACTTTTGGACGATAGAGTATAATAGAGTATACTACCGTAAACGGCGTATAAAGACACGATAGAGTTTAAGAAATTAGTAAACATTGGGACGTAAAATAGTTTGTTGAAAGTATTGTACATAATGTAATCGAATCAAAAACTAATGCCTAACCAAATAGTTTGTTTACACACGTCGGGTACACGTCAAATATACGTATAAAAAACTTGTACTCACCGGTCTCCGGAGTGTCCTGGAAATAAACTGGATAGAGATGAAAATGAAATAAGAAGTGAAGTAAGTAAAAGAACAAATTGTTAAATGACTGGGAAATGTGCAAAAAAATGGAAAAAAGAAAAAATGTAGCGATCAACCATCTTGCACGGGTGTTGAAACGCTACGTGTAGTTATTGTGGAAAACGGCTCAGTCGTCACCCAGTCCCCCCACCCCTCACCTCTACTACTCCGCCCACCAACCAAAGAGTATAACCATGTACACCGTAAACATGTTAACTGATTTTTAACCGTGGTATCAGTCATAACCAATGCATATAAATAATATCCGCCGCCTACAGAATTCGAATATCGTCATGAGAAAGCTCAAAGCGGCTTGTACTTTGTTTCACGTCGACTGTTGAACAGTCAACTATAAGACTACAGTTCCGGTCGTCCCAAAGTCTTAAATACATACGTGAGTTCACAATGTTTAATTATATTTACCAATGTATGTATGTGCTCAGTGTAATTATTTGTAATTTTTTTTAGCATGAATAATCGCATATTCCACATCGACCAGTGCCCAGGTCTACAGGTGAACTACTATAATTTCACCTGCATACCCCGGGCCGAAGAAGACGCCCGCCCGCCGTAAGTTTTCGAAAGTTTAAAAACTTCGTCAATATTTTAATAGGTTAGGTTTATTTTGAATATACTAATTTCTCCTAAAATGTATCTGTTTTAGGTTGTTATAATTGCAACGGGTATGGTCATATCGCCCGAAAATGTGAGTATTTTTATATTTATATATTATATATATAAAATATATATATAATTTATATATTGTTCATGATATTGCACGTGCTTTTATATTCAATGTTATTTGCATTACAGGCAAGAAACCCAAAGCGTCAAAGAGGACGCCGAAGACGCCGAGGACGGTGACGCCGACGCCGAGGACGGTGACGCCGACGCCGACGCCGGGGACGGTGACAGAAACGGCAGCGACAGTGACGCTACCGTCGTTGACGGAGGAGAACTGTAAGTCATTTTATTCAAAACATATATTTGTGAAATGTAATTACAAAATATTGTAATAATTGCACATATTTGTATTTATTTGTTCCAGCACATTAAAAAATTCATTTTAGCGGCCTTTTTTTTCAATTTTTTCTAATACATATTTTATACATTTAACACATTTTTTCAAAATTTTCAAAACTATAAAATAAATATAAATTATTATTAATGCATAAAAAAATTTCATCGTATTACATTTATGTAGTATTATATTATATATTATTTGTTCAAAGTTTTTTGAAGTATGTTTATTAGACATAGTATTATATAGTATTTATTTATAATATATTATAATATTATTATTTGTTGTTACATTTTACAGTGCTCATTGCATATATATATATAAATTATAATATACTTTTGTCTATTCATTTCTGTTGTTAATGACTTTAGGTAGGTCAATATATGACTATCTCGGGTAGAACACGATTGCGTACGTTTGTCCTTTTTGGCAACACGATTGCGTATGTTTGTAGATGGGTAAAAAAAAGGTAAAAGTACCTTAAAGAAAAAAAAATAAACACGATTGCGTATGAAATTGTATGCAACGTTGTCAAATTTACTAATTTCATTATATATAAAATAAATAATAATATAATATAATATATAATAAATATCGAATACATTTAGTTCTATAATAATTCATTAGAAAAAAATCAACAATAGAATAATAAATAAAATGAGGTTAACTAAATAATTAAAAAAAGTAATTAATAAATAAATAAATCTTCAATTATTGTTTTAGTAAAATTATCGTAAATAAATTGTTTAAAAATCCTTAAATTTGGAATCCTTGACATCTATAACCTACTACTTTTAATACTGAATAACATTTTTATGAATTTTATACTCATCATAATCCTTTATTGTATTTTGAATTCTGTTCAAGTCTTTTTTTACCATTTTCTTTACTCTCCCATTATTAACTGATTGTATAATCGATCTGGTTTGCATTTGAGTTTCTTTCAACATTTGAATAACAACATGTTGGAGATGAGCGCTGTGGAATTGTCCATTATAAGTCCTATGAAAGCTTTCAGGTCCATTTGTGGTACTAAAAATTATAAATAAACAATTAAGAATATATTAAAAATATATATTGTATAAATTGCTCACTGAGGATTCGTATTTGGTTCTTGAGCCCACATTTCTGGAGGAAATGGACATTCTGGTTCAATATATGTTTTTAGTACATAGTCAGAAAAAATATGACCATATTTTTCGTTCGGACACGTAGCCAATAGTTCAAGAAAACCATCCTCAATTTCGGTAAATGGGAGATATGCAAGTGCAAAGAATGATTTTAACCATGTTCCTAATTGGTCACTTTCGTTCATATAAGCATTCTTTACTTGTTTTCTTGTTGTATCTAAAATTTAAATATTACATTTTATAATTAAATTAAATAACTTATATTTAAAATAAATTATTTATATTATTTTGCATATTATGTATCGATGTATGTACATTATTATGCATTGAAATACTATATAAAATAATATAAATAATATATATGTTTTTATGTATCAAAATTATTGTCAAATTTCAAAAATAATTTATTCAAATAATATTATATTCTACATACTTTACGCCACCAGGCTTGCCCTAAATGAAATCTGCAACCCATCAATTTCGCATCCGGAAATATATCTCTAATTGCTTCGTGAGCTCCGATTTCAAAATCTAGTCTGAATTGAGTAACTTCTAGTTTTTTTAAAGTCAACTTCATACACAGGTCCGCAAGAAATAGCCACATGTTTTGGTAGGTTTCTTTGGTTTTATTTGGCAAAAAAAAGTAAACAACCGGTGCATAAAATCCATTTTTATAACAGTGGATAGTATAAAGTTGATAGAAGTGTTTAGGAGCGTATTGAAATGTACCATCTGCGAATAGCTCTGAACAATTCATCATAAACTGCAAATTTTCTTTATTTGTAATGCAAACTAAACTTTTTACAGTCGAAACATGAACAAAATTTTCTTCTAACAGCATACAACAATTATCATCTTTCATATTCTGTAACTGACGTATAGCATCATTTAATGAAGTCGGAAATAGGGGATACGATTGTCTTCTCTTATCATACATAGCTTTCCGAACAGAAATAATGTCTTTCATTTCGAAATTATAACTTACACTATTCATTAGTTCTTTTCTAATAATTTTGATAGGTCGTGTTGAAATTCCATCTTCTGCTTGTCTTTTACAATTTTCTCGCAAAATGTGTCTTTTTATTTTCACTTCAGAATTAAATTCATGCTTATGTTCACCAATAATATTTACAATAGAAGTCTTATGCGCATCAGTAACTATGCTTGCGTAACACGTTTTAACTGTACAAAGCCATTTATGCATTCCGTCTTTACGCGTTCTTACATGCCTATACTTATTAAAATGTAAAAGAACTAACTGTTTTCCTTTTTCGGATTGTATTAATTGAATTTTATTTTCCATGTTACTAAATTTCGGTATTATCGGTATACACACTCAACGGCACTACAATCATCAACGATCGACTAAAACTCAGAAAATACCGTACCTATAATATAACGGAAATAACGATATTTCGTTAGATATATTTGATATCACTAACAATAAAGGTATATAGCAAAAGCGATAAAAGTGATATCTTACAGCATAAATCGACAAAAAACCCAACAAAACCAGCAGATGCCAAAAACGAAATTATCGCAATAGTATATTATACATATATATTATAGCATCAGCAAAATCGGCCTATTTACTTAATCTAACCTAACCGGTAAGAAAATTGGCAACAACGCTTAAAACTTCGTACGCAATCGTGTAGTTAAAAATCAGGTAAAATCGTACGGAATCGTGTAGCTTAAAAAGGTATCGCCGATAACGAACGTACGCAATCGTGTTTTACCCGACTATCTCTACTGAACAAAAAATACTATAATATAATGAAGTGTGTAACCTTATATTATTATGAAAATCTATGTGAAATACATAAAAATGGAAATATTAACTATGCATACACAAAATGTAAATAAGTTGTATATAAAAATAATAATAAAGAGAAAATATTTGAAATTTGTAAAATTACGTAATAAAAACATACTGGTTCTTGCGTGACAATTGTTCGCAAGAAAATTATTCGAATACTACAATAATTGTTGGTAAAAAAAAATAATATTTTGCAATCTATAACACATCACATTAGTTATATCTTTAACACACAACAGAGTGAAATGTGGCTTATTGCAAACACGTTTTAAAATCATATCGATTACTTATCGTTATCGAACATTATATCTTATGGGTACAAAAATCCCATTTCTAATTTTCGAATGAATATTTAGGTATAGGGATAATATAATTTAAGAACTTATTGCCATTACTCACCCAGATGTGTAAAATGTGGTGATATCCACCTCTCCTCCGAATGTCAAAAGGACTCAAATACTCCAGCATCATACAAAGGCTGTCCCAAATTCAAACTGCTCCAGAAAGGACGATCTTCAATCAAAACCAACGGGCCATCCGAAACCCAAGACACCTCCGCAACTTCAATCAAAACCAACACCATTCAAGATAATAACTTTCCCCCACTT
>SSSL01000013.1:0-48240 GCA_008086715.1 Sitobion miscanthi
ATCTTAAAAATCTAAATTTTAACTTAAGTAACGTTATTATAAATTTACCTACGTCATATATAAATTATATTACACACTGAATTTGAGCCTATTTGGCGTTTATCATATTAATAAATTAATTAATAATAGTATTTATAGTATTTATGTTCACGTACAGAACTATACACTTATATTTGTCATCAGTTTACTCGTGTAAAGTTGCTATAGGAAACTAAATATACAATAAAATGGTAATATTTAATTATTTAAAACTATCTATGTTCCCGCACATTATAATAAATACAAATATGTTTTGTCTTTTTACTTTTTTTTTGGTATTAAGTAATCATGCGTTTACCTACTTGTTTTTTTTTTTTTTGTGACCAATACTAAATGTGATTTATATACTTTTGTTGGATTACTTAAGATTATTTAATAATAACGTATCTGATATTATATATTGTGCACACTACACATCATACAAACCCGTATAGGATCTATTTTTTTTTTGATAAAATATGCGTCAATACTAAACGTGATTTATGTATAGTCTGTCCAGCGAGAGAACGCGCCGCGCACCGACCAAAACAATTTCCCCTACACAACACTCTGCCATAGGGGAACTGGTTTCGATAGCAAGGGGACGTGGGGGGATGCGCTGAATCAATTTTGGAGAAGTTAAAATCAAAAATGTGAGAAAGTAGATTTCAAGTAGACTTGACGACAAATTCAAATTTGTCTTTAGAATTATTATCGCGTCATTAGATCAGTTGGTATGTTTGGAAAATAACCAGTCTAAAATCCTATGTCACGTGTGTGTTCGTCAAAATCAGAAAATCACGGTATCGAATCCCCTTCAAAATAATACTATTGTAATATATAATATTTCTACACTTGATTCAACTTACATACACATTATACATACGCATTAGGCAGAAAATATACACGCACGCCTTTTACACGCACTTGACACATGCAGGCACGTATCTGGGACCTCATCTTGTAGAGGGGTAGTGATTAATTTTTTAGGAATACCTTGTCCGAATCCTTCTCAATACATTTAAACTGGTGAGCTCTTGCATTAAACATAATTTGCTGTGCCTATTAATACATTTATTAAACAACTGTCATCTAAATAAGTAATAAATTATCGTTTAATAATTCATAAGAATAAATAAATAATATGTCATAATGAATTATAAACATCTGTATTTTCTATAATAAGAGATCGGCGTGTCTCATTTTCATTTTAGCAAACCTTTGTCTAATTTCTGGAGTGTCAACTTCTATTTTTCTGTGTATATTCAATAATACTAATCCACATAGCCAATTTTGACCCGTTTTTGATCGCAACCAAGTTTTCAATCTACAGAATATGCAATTATGTAGCAAAAATTTCAATCATACAAGCAGATTAGCGTGTACAAGCTGATGCAATTATAATGGAAAACAATCAAATTTAAAAACTACCTTCTTAATGTTGAAAATGATCTTTCAGCTGAATCAACGCTAATGGGCAAACATTCAATCATTAAAAGTAGCCTCTTAATATTGGGATAAATAACTTCACAGCAAATGTCAGCGGATGTAATAGCTTCTAAACTTTTAATAGCATATTTCCCTAAAACAAAATATACATTTTTTTATTGGTAATACCTAATTATATTGTTGAATGAAACTAGAGTTGATAAACATTTTATTCACCTACATTTTTTTCCCTCATCCACTTTGATTTCCAGAGCGATAGCTCGGATATGAGTTCTAGTTCACTCACATTAAAATCTTGAAAAGAAAAATATTTAATAAATAGTTTGACTAACTCATTGTCATCATCACTATCCGTCTCAACAATATTTTTTGGCATTAATTTTGATAATTTCAAACGGCTTGATTTTTTTCATTTAAAAACCTATTTTTGAGGTCATCTAATACATTGTTAAGCAAAGGAATGTAAATTGACACTCTGTAATAATCCTCTATATTATTTGTTTGGTAATTTCATCTTACAGATTCACGATATACTATTCGAGGCTTTTTTATTTCTATATCATGTTTTATCATTTCTTTTTTGCATACTTCAAATATTAAGTTGAATTCCTCAGATTAATGGTTCTTTCATTTTCCAAGTTATCAATGACATCATATATAATTTCTGTGGAATTACATTTTGTAAACTTTACTTACAGCAACTGTAACACTTAATAATGAGGCAAGTGTAAACAATGATATTATAAATTCACAAGAACATAAAGCAGTTAATAGTGTTTTAGCTTTTGATGAAGAGTCTTGTTCATGCCATGATGAAATAGAAGTTAAGGCTTCTTAAATATATGTTAATAATGATTGACAAATTATAATGATGTCATGTCGTTCAATCCATCTGGTTTCACATAGACTTTTGAGTCGTGGATTTCCTTTCAGAACTATAACTAAAACATAATTTCGTTTGGACGACATATTAAAAAATGAAACAACTTATTTTATTAGCCCAACACTATTTCTAATAGCTTGAACACTTGACTATTTTGATATTGATAAATTTAGGGAATGGTTAACAGCCATCAGAACAGCCGTCTGTAACAAATTCCAACCCAATTTAACCATGCGAAATTTAACTCTTTAAGTTACTACTGTTTTTCCTAAAATTTCACCTGTCAATTTTGGTTCTAATATAGTTGAATTTATATCCACAACTTCATCATCTTCACTATCATAATTACATTGATCTTTATCATTATTTAAGGAAAAAGCATGTTTATGACAGTCAATCAATGCAATAAAATTCTCTTTTATAATACCCTTATAAGGACGTACCTTAAAATGAGACTCATTTGTGAAATACGACTGATGTCTGTATCTCATCAAAAATTATGCTGTTTTTATTTTCTTTAACTTCGTCAACAATTTTCTTCATAATAAAATGTTTACAGCATGTAATTAAATCATTTTGAATTATTGGTCTAATATAAGTTGCTCTTGCGTCTAATGATTTTAAATGGTCTTCAAGCACTTTATCCCCAAATAATACTCTATACTTTAATAGTTCACAAAAATTACATTAGTTAGTAATTATAGACTTTGGGCTTGTAAGTGTAATATTTTCACGAATCAAAATTTCCTCTCAGGGGGATATTTTATCGACCAAGAAAAATTATGCTCTCTACAATTGGTTTCAATCAATCACAATTTCCAATTTTTTTTCTATGTGTAAGTGCCATATTGGTAACTTCATTTGTGGATTTTTGTGATTGCGTAAAAAAAATCTGCGACAGTAACTGCGTTTATGTGATATTTATGGTTGTTATGAACTGCTAAATGACCTGATTGCCCTGAGATTTTGGAATATTTATTTATAGGTGTAGCCACAAATTTTTGTAGTACTATACTATTGCATTTTCCTCCTTTATCAGCGAAAAGAACACAATACTTTTTTCACTCAAACATATGATTCCAACTCCAACAAAACGTCGCAACGGGTACCTCGATTTGCATTCTGACAAAATGTTATTTTTTTCCACAACATGAACGAAGGATAGATAGAGGCACATTTTAAAAATTGTATTTAGTAGTAAATATTAAGGTTGGAAATTCTGAATTTTTTTGAATTTTTTACAGTTTTATTGCAATTTAAATTACAAAAATTAATAATGTGGCTCGATCATTCCCTTGTATTACAATCCAAATATTTTTTCAGAATGAAAATCGTGATAATTTTGACATGTACCGTTGGAATTAGAACTAGTAGTTTTTGACAAAAAAAAGACGTAGTAGTGAGATCCATTAGGTGAAACATAAAATATTATTTTTACAAAATTGAAAATACTATAATAATGCCAAATTAGTTTTCATGTTCAGATAATATCTAAACTGTTTTATAACAATAATTTGTCATAGTGGTAGACATACCTATTCTGCAACAATACCGAAAGCAAGGTTAATATACAAAAATAATATTCGTACAATATATAATTACGAATGAAAAATCATCAGTTACAGTTCATTTAAATCAAGATAATCCATAATTTGACAGTAATTATAATATATATATATATATATATATATGTATAACTAGTGGTCGTGGCAAGTGGAGACTCGACTTCATTCGACTCTGACTTACAGTTGAAAAATAAACTGGGTTGGATAAGTTGGAATTGATATGCAAATAATATATTAGGGATGAAGTGTTGAAAGATGTTTAGAAATGAACTTGTTCAATAATGTTATTTTTCTAATGAGTAAGATGTAGACGACTCTGTGGACTTGTCGTATAGTAGAGTGGGCAGTACGAAACCCAAATTGAGAATTGGGAACTATAAAGTTCTCGGCAATAGTCGGATTGATACCCTTTGAGAATAAGTTTTTCCAGAATTTTTGTAAAAATATAAGTAGGCTTATAGGACGAAAAGAGGAGATAGAATCAGGTAGCCTATTAGGTTTGGGAACTAGAATAATAATAAAATATTACCATGGAATAGGGAATTAAGAAAGTCGTAAAACGGAATTGAAAATATGGGAAGGGTGAATAATTGCTGTTTTTGGTAAGCATCTAGCTACCTCAGCTGTAATAAGGTCGTATCCAGGATATTTCTTGAGTGGTTGACAGGACCTGATGTTGAAGGTAATGGTGAGTTAAGATAATCACTTACAATAATAGTATTGACATGACAGCTAAATATATTATATAGTATATGAAATAGGTAACTACTGCAACATTAGTGAAACCAAGGTCAATAAACAATAATAGTATACGTCCACTTTATTATGTTACTAATAAAGAAGATGTTCTACCATATTATATTGGACCAAAAATCATACAGCTGATCTTAATAACAGTATAACAACAAACTGCATAGATGTTTATATGGTTAAAATATCTTAGACCACAGACGAAGTGTTAACTAATCAGTTTTTTGTAATTATTTTTTATTCGGATACTAGTACCTAAACGTTCGTTTTTACTTTTTTCCACAATTACCGGTTGTCAGTATCTTTGGATAATTATACGTGTCAGTAATTTGTAGCTGCGATCAACAAAATAGTTTTCTCTAATACTATATAATGATAATATGATACCTACCGATAAAAACGATTTTAAATTTATCTTCAGGGTGAATAAGAAATACAAAAAAAAAATTATTTTAATCACCCCTTACGTATTTTAACCACTTTAAGCGCTGCAGTCGCCCGCCACTTTTCGTGAAAGCGTCTATAGTTCCTTATGTGTTAAAAATGTTCATTCGGCTAAGACTCAAAACCTAGTTTATACTTCTATTGTATTGGAAATATGACTTGGAACGTATATTGCAAGAGGTAGTGAACATTTTTTTTTGTATTTAAAAAAATCTCGAAATAACCTAAAACTACTGTTCAACGTGTCAGTGTATGGACTAAATGCACTTATTGAAACAAATTAAAATAAAATAAAATGTTGACCATAATTAAAGATAAATAACGCTCTCTCAAAATTGTTTTTAAGCGGGCTGGGAGCGCTCTGGTTCTAAGGAACGTCGCGTAGTGCTGTTGAGTGAGTAGTAAATAAACATTTATGTGAGTGCGCCACCACTACTACTCGGATATTCAACAACGGTGGGATATTCATTATAATATCCGGGTAACAACTAGCGGTTTGCACACGCGTGCACAAGTCATTGCATTTGACGAAATAATATAATATTTTGTTTCAACGAGAAACTAATTTTAATCAATGTAGATCCAAAAGCCTGACAAAAATACGTCAACTCATAATTATCGGATTTCCATTTTTGTAGAAACATTTGAGTTGATCGACCTTTTTTCTAGGTTATTGCGGAAGTTGATTTTAGAATAACTGTTTAACTTGTTATTTTATTTCCTGTATAGCTTATTAGTTATTGTTATGTACAATAATACAATATAAAATTGTGTTTTGTAATGACGTATAATGAACAAAATGTTGTTTCTGTTTCTAGGGTCTTTATATTCCATCTGGCATGGATTTACTGTTCATTCCACGTTATGAAATTTTTCGTTGACATTTTTTTATGAAACATGAAAACTTAGTTTATATTATACCAAAAACAATATATTCTGTGGCTGATGAAATATTGCTGTAGAGATAATGCGTCCTCGGGAAACTGATTAAACATCTATAACAATAACATTATTATAGCATTAGATATTTGTGTGCACGAATAGAATTAAACAATCGTTTGTTGTCCAACCTCTAGTAAAGTGGTTATGGGAAACTAATTGTTTATTAAATTGCACTGAAAGTAGGTATATACGATATAACATTTTTTTTCTTCAAATTTTAAATTTTATGGCTATTCTTTTTTTGTTAAAACTTTGCCGATTTTTCGTTTCACTAATCCCTCCTCCTGGAATCTTTGACTTATGTTTTGGGTAGTTGTTGTGAGTTATTTTTATCAGATAAAAAAAATATTTCATTCAAGACAAGTAATCAAATCTTACGAAAATCCAAATTACGAACACATTTCTATGTTACAAAAAAAGTATTTTTGTGAGTCTCAATACAAACAGTATCATTTTTCTCACAATATGTAATAATATTTTTTGTATTAGACGTTAGTTCATTGTTTTCACAATTATATGGGTACATAAATACATAAAAAAATGGTATTTGAATACGCTTAAAACTGCATAAAAAACAGACTTTGAATAAATTCAAGGAAAAAATGAGGAAAAAATTGAGGGTATTCATGCTTGGTGAATCACTCCTTAAAATAGGTACCTATGTTACCTATATTAAAAATGTCTGTGTTTATATTCTATGAGATTCGGCACATAATATTATATGACATACAATATTGGGCGGTGATCTTCGCTCCGGTATGTGAGGTCACCTTCAAGAGCACATAAATCTAAGAAATATAATATATAATTCATTAATTGTATACTACCTATCGTAAAGCGTATATACCTGCCATTCGTATATAATTATCATTGTCCTGCGCGTGCAGGTTATAATATAGGGGCGAGTTATTATACGTTACTATATAAGTATAATATGGCAAACGAACACACGTCGCGCAGTGGTCAAATCAATATATTGTCGCCGTGCTACATAAACACGTAATATTAATAATAATAATAGTATACGATCGGTGAATTATGGGCATAATATGTATTGTATTATGTGTATCGCATAATAACGCAATAATAATATCAAAAACGTGTTTCTTTCCGAGGTTTTGTTACAGTTTTCGAGAATTTTTGTAAGGTATATAATATATTGTATTTATATGTACGTATTGTACAACCGTTCTGCATGCGTGTATATTATTCGTGTGGTGTAAAATATATAATATACATTATACATAAATGAGCGATACAACGCATTCGTATTTTGACGAATGGGGCCGTACCTGAATTTCGGGGTAACGCGCATTCCTATATTTATATTGTTATATTCAATATTATATGGAGAAAAAAATAGTAGCCATGATAATAACCAGCCGACGATTATTTTGAACCATAAAAAGGTAATAATATATACGACGTACAACCACATTCTGCGTATAATGTAGGTGGTAACCGTATAGAGAAAAACATCATATTACCGTCATCTACAAGTTATTCAGAAAAGCATATTATGTATTGGTTCTGTTGTGTTGGGCCAACTTCGCGAGACCAGTTTATCGGCCCCAATTGTTATTATGTATAATAATATATGCAAAAAAAATAAATATCCCATCGAAAAACTACGTTTATGGTTTGCATACAGACAACGTACCTATATCTTTATATTTCGGAGTCAATTGGATCAGTTCGTATTTTGACGGACCTGCAAAGTCGAACAAGATGGCCACAATTTGCGCACACTTTATGGTTTGATTAACTATATATTTAAAATAGTATATAATGTTATAAATATGCATATTATATGTTTAATGTCTGATAGTAATGTATTGTAAATTGTAGGACCGATAGGTGGATATCATATGTGGATGCGGTGTTCATTGTTTGTATTAGTGCATAGATGTTACTTCGATACTATATATTTGACTAGTATTATGTACGTATTCAGTTTAAATGTAAGGTTATTTTTAACTATGTAAACTAACGAAGCTGAAATAATAAAACTAATTGTTTAACTGGTTTGTACATTCGTATTATTGTATAAGTATTTTGTGTGGTGTCTTGAGTCTTTTTTTAGAATAATTTTTACTATTTTATTTAGTTTTTTTTTTTTTTTTAATGGATCAAGTTCTTACATGTAGACGTACATATTTGTTTATATTATTATAATTGTATAAACATTCAAAATGTATTTTGGAAAAATATATAATTTTAGTCTGCTCGGCTACTCCGTCCCCCAATATATAATTATTATATTATTGTCATTATTTAAAGAAATTTTAATCGTGACCAATATCCATTGACCCTGAAATTGGATATTAATTATTTTATACTATATTTGTATTAATACGAAAAAATGTAAGTACTTACGTATGATTCCTGAATAATATTACTAAACATGCACTTGAATATTGTTATCAAATGAAATCATAGCTTATAAGTTATAATTAACATAATATAATATAATATGTTATCAGTATGATATTACTTGCTATATGATGTAGGTATCTATTGCAACGATAGGGAAAACAAGACCAATGGGCAATGAATAATAATAATATATATACATATTATTATTTAATTAATTGAAAAATATTATATGTATATACTTATGGACCAAAATTTATTTGACTCCAAATGACGGTAGAACAATAAACTGCGTTGATTCTGTAAATGGTTTTATACTCTTGACTAAAGATGAAGTGTTTGCTAATCAATCTTATTATTTTTGTAATTTTTGTTAATTCGGGTACAATGAAACCTTTGTTTTTATAACAATTACCGGTTGAAAGTAGGCATACCTAATTATATTATAATCAATACATCCCATTGTAACAAACGAATTTCTTAGGAATAATAAATTGTGTTTCGATTCCGTCGAATAATAAAATACAATATTATATTTACCGATTAAAAATGTTTATCAACACTACGGAAATCGAAGGAAACATAACCCATTTAAATCCATCGAATGATTCACTTACTGTAAGTTTGGATATTATTATTATTATTATTAAATCGTATATTTTCTATTGATGTAAGCTATTATTAGTCTTTATTTTATTGAATAGTATATAATTATAGTACAAATCTAAAATTTGAAATTTTCTATGGTTCACAAAAGTGATATTACAAAAATATGAGTACAAAATACATCAACTTCTAAAATGTTCGAATTTTGACGTATTTTACTAGTAGTAAAAATAAATATAGAATTTACTATAGATTGAATTCAATATGGCGGTAAAAGATTCTATTGGTGGTTGGAAGGAGAATACTTTTATTTTTTGTCTTTTAAGACAGCCAAAGCTTGATAGTCACTCAAAATATTGATGGAATGCAGCAATAGCTGGTCTAGCAATATACAACAAAACTTGTCTTATCCCCGTGGTATAGAAGTGTCATATAAATGATAATAATATCATAAACATTGAAATATTTTAATTATTGATTTTATGGCACATGTATTGTTATATACACTCGCTAAGATTAAAATATCAACATGGGTATTTTTGATTAAATTATTGAAAATAAACAATCGCACCTACTATTACAATTTGAGCCTGAACGACCTACTCTAATAGGTTTACACTAATTATGCTTTTAGATTCTGAGCGGAGTGAGGGATCTAGTGGTTTTACAATGTTGTTTTTTTTTTTTATATCCTGTATACAAAATTTCTACCAGAAGGAGTGCTGAGGTGATAAATATAATTTTATCTAGACAAAGATAAAGATAAATTAGAATAATGTTATCTAGATAAAGATGAAAAATTTTTTTTTTATCTAGATAAATTATCGGATAAATTTTTTTATATTTATTATTTTTATATAGTGACCAAATTATGCCACTGATCCCATACGTGATGACTTAAGACTCAAAACCTTTACACATTGAACTGGAATTAGGGTTTTACACATGCATATTGTCATAACGAGACAGTTGATTTGTATTTTAAAATATAGTGACATAACAGTGAAATACTGGTTAGTAAGTGAGTGTATGCACTTATTAAATCAATTTGAATTAAAATAAAATCTTGATTTACATTTATGTGTAAACACTAAACATAGTACCTCACAAAATTGTTTTATTTTTTTTTTATATACACTAATTGATAATTGAACATAAATTAACCAAATACGTCCTATATCTCATTTTTTTCTTTAATTTAGTGTTATTTCCAATTACTTATGATGATGCACAATCTGTTTATGATTTGTAAATTCTGAAGAATAATCATTATTTCTGTTTCCAGGGCACATAAATAGCACCTAGCATTGATACTGGTAATTTTTTGTCCGTGAATTTTCCTAAGTCATTTTTTTTATGGAACATACAAACTTCGTTATTATTAAACCAAAAACAATGTATTATATGTTGTGTCGGTCTGGTTTTACATGTGAAGCAGCCTTGGAGAACTGATTAAACATTAAATTAAGTGTAATAACATAAATATAAATTTAAGGTCAACAAATATTGCATTATTAAGAATTCGCGTGAACATTGATAATGATTAAATGATTTTGCTACTTTTTTTTTGTTATTTAATATTTAATTATTATAGATTCCCACGGCCGTTTAATTTCTATAACTGATATAAGACATCCATAGGTTTCATTTTTGGTTATAGAAACACGAAATCGGTAAGTTCCATAAAAATAATGTTTTTGGAAAATTGGCATCGAAAAGATCAGTATCTACGCCAGTAGATTCGCAAAAACCCTGGAAATATAAACCATATTATTTTAATTAGTTACATACATATATTGTGCATTCAATGGTTGAAGTGGGAAGGGGGGATATGGTGGGATGACATTTATTCACTTTTTATAATTTACATTTTCCATCCCTCTACTTTTTTTGTCGAAAATAATGTATTCCCCTTATAATTATATACAAATATTATCGATATTATCGAAATTTAGCTATTTTTTCTATATAAAAGTGCATAATATATTGTTATATTTGTATTTGAAATTCATTTTTCACATATTACCTTTATAATATTAATATGAATTTTCAAAAAAATTGGAAAAAAAATCGATTAAATTAATTATATATAATTTGATAAGTTATCACAAAATGTATTTGTATTAACAATATTCGAAACATTTTAGCCACACGATGTATATTATCATTACAAGGGACAGTTAACGGATTTCCTTTTATAAATATTGTTAAACTTCTTTCAGTTTATTTGTTATTTCGATTTTTCTTTGTGATATTTATCACTAATCCTTTAGTTTACTGTAGACTTAAAGTTTACCGAGGTAGTTTTCAATAAAACAATATTTATTTGATAGTTTATGTTTTATTGTTAAATATTATATAAAAATAACAACTGTATGTGTACAATATAATATTATAATTGTATGTTATAAATATAAAATATAAATAACGAAACTATATAAACCATGTTAAGTATTGTATCACAATCAATAATTGTATACATATGTAATAAAGTGTAATAACATAAATATAAATTTAAAGACAGGAAAAAAATCAATGTTAATAATTTGTGCGAGTATGATAAATAACGTTGTTAGTATTTTATTCTAATGTAATGTTTAGTAATTATTATTTTCCCACAGCCACTTAAGCATCATAACTATTTTAAAATAGCTAAAACTTCATTGTCCGTAAACAGATCGAAAAGAGTCAAAATATTTGGAAAATGTTATGGTGTCTAGAAAATACTGGTATAAAAATTCAGTGAAATTTTCAAGTATCTACAGTCATTCGTTTTTTAATTACAACAAAATAAGAAAATCGTTACATGAGAAATCGAGTGAATATCAAATATTGTAAAAATATGAATGGATAATCTTGTATTACATTTTCGAATCTTAGATTGAAAAAGAAAAATTTTTATGAATTCTCAACTCAAAATAATTTGCTAATTTTCGTGTTTTTTTCGTATTTTGTCAATATTTGAAATTTAAATGCTTATAAATAAAAACTGTGACTAAGGATTTTCAAGATTTTTCAAATGTCATTGTAACAATATAGTAGGAGCCTTGTATTATTTTTAAAATTTTATTCAGATCTATAGAAAAAAATACTAATAAAATTGGAAATTGAAAATGTGCCTAAACAGTTCCAAACAAATCAAAATATTTTCAAAATTTTATCGTGTATAGTAATTGCAGATATAAACAACCAGTGAAAATGTCATGTATATACGTTCATTTGTTTTAGAGTTACACCAAAAACCAAAATCGATTTTCTCAAAAACAGATCTTGCGTAAAAATTCGCGTTTTTCCTTAATTTTTCTTTTATTTTTCACGGCG
The DNA here is from genome assembly GCA_008086715.1 of Sitobion miscanthi. Lineage (NCBI taxonomy): Eukaryota > Metazoa > Arthropoda > Insecta > Hemiptera > Aphididae > Sitobion > Sitobion miscanthi. The sequence continues at coordinate 12,352 of SSSL01000013.1, forward strand.
CTTTTAAATACTACTGGGAAATTTTTACTTTTGATTACCAACTAGATTTACTTTCCTATCATAAAAGTTACTGTTGAAGAAAATCCAAGCACTTTTACTGTCCTAAAAGGTGATGACAAACACACAAAAAAAAACGCAAATCATTGTAAAATCAAAATATTCATCGTTTCACTCAGAATCTAAAAGTTTAGGTAAATTGCCATAAAGTTCATCATTATTCTTCATGCCGGATGTTACATAAAAACCCTAAAAATATAAATCATATTTTTTCATCTTTACATTACAAATCATATATAAAATATTATTGTGGAAAATAATAAGTAATTGGAATCAATAATACTAATATAAACGTAAAATTAAAGAAAAAAGTTTAGGTTCTGGTGTACATTAGGTGTTGTGTGAGTCACGTGATATTTGTCACATACTACCTATACACCATTAAACATGAAAAACGGTTTAACAGCATATATTAGGTACTAAGTTATCGGCATAATTGAATATATTATTGCTATAAAAGTAATTTATTTTAGTTCCAAATATTAGGAATAAATTACTTGAATTATATTTTGACAAAAAAGTTGTATTTTTAAATATAACTGTTTGAACTAAAAATATATATAAAAAGAAACCCATGATTTTACGTTTTTTTAGATTTCTTGATGACGGTTCGAGTATCTACCTAAATTATTAAATACCTTGTATAAAATGTTCAATCCTTAACTTACAAAATTTTGATGAATATTGTGAAAATTTGAACTTCAGACAGTTATAAAAAACAGCTATTAATTTAGGCTCTCCATTTTCTTTAAATCACATGAACAAATACTAGACTAATAAAATCTTGGCTATCTACCTTTAATATTTTTTAACTTCTTATCTTGGAAATTTATGAGAAAACATAAAATGCATTTTTAAATCTCAAATATAAAAATGACCAATTTTATAAATTTCCAACTCAAAAATATTTACATAGACTTGTTACTTTGAAGTATTTTGTCAAAATTCAAAATTCTAACAGTTATAAAATTATATTGAAAATGTAGGCTCAATTTTCTTTATAAATCACATGAATAAAATCTTATAAGGAGTCTTGTGTTAAATTTTTATGTTTTTTAACAATGTAAAATATTGATGATTCACAATAAATTTAAAAAACTAAAAATGTTAATAAATGTACACTGTCTTAAAAATAATTATATAGGTTATAAATTTATACCTATATAATATTAAGGATTTGTTTGATAAGATATTAATATGAGAAACTATAAAAATGTCACATTTATCATAACAACATTTTTATTTATATAATACTTCCATACCGCGGGTATAGGACAACCATGTACATTATGCATTCCTAAGGCTTCCGTTGTTGAAGTAAAATGTATTCCCGCCAACATTTTGAGTGCCGAGCAAGCTTTAGGTGTCTTAAAAAATATGAGCATTATCCTTCCAACCACCAATAGAATCTTTTACCGCCACATTGATCTCAATCTATAAAGAAACAATTTTAATATTTTTGCCAAAATCAGATCGGCCAGCATAATACGAATTTTGAGTCAATGTGTTTAGAAAATACTTGTTTTTGAGAACTAGGTAAACAAAATATCAAATTTATAATTAATTCAACAATAAATCTATCTTATATATTATTACAGATGATTTATTAATTATGAACACTAAACTTACTTCAAAATAAATTTAACAATTTAATAATAATAATAACTATACTTACAGCATACGAATCATCAAGTGGTACTTCATAGGTTGAGTTTCCTTTTATTTCTGTGGTGTTGATAGACAATTTGCTTAGGTAATAATTAAATTTAAATCTATAATTCGATGATTCACATGTTAACATCCCTAAGACATTTATTTTGTATTCACCCTGAAGAAAATTATAAAATCGTTTTAAGCTGTATCATATTACATATATAGAATTAGAGGACATTTTTTGGTACAATGTAATTGACTAATTTGCCTAATTAGGAACTTACAACCGGTAATTTTGGTAGAAATAAAGCTTTCCTTGTTGAATCCGAATTAACATCAATAACAAAAACAAGAAGATTGATTAGCAAACACTTCATTTTTGATTTAAAATATTCAATATTGTAATCACATGAGTATCAACGCAATTTATTTTCCAACAGCTTTTCCGAGTCAAATGATGTTTAGTCCAATGTTACCTTAGCTTTTTAGATTTGATAAATAATAATTTGTATCATATATATAATCATTCTTATTTATTGACCTTGTTTTCAGTTTTGTTATTGTGGATTAGTAAAATATATATTATTACCTATGACATATTCAATTTTTTTTAGATGTTTTCATTTGTATAGGCACCTATCGTTACGATTCATTTAATTTAATGTGCTTGTATACTGATAAGTATCTAATGATATTCATAGATTTGAAATTATATAGATATGTGTAATTTACAAATGCATACTAAATTCCAAAATAAATGGATATAGGTCACGCTTGAAGTATCTAAAGTCAAATGTTTAAATTACAGGTGACATCTGAACTCATTGAAACCTATGTAAATTAATTTTTGTACACAATAAAATAAAATGTTATACAGGGATCATTGTGGTTTCTACAATTTAAGCAAAAAAATATTTATTTAATAAATATACACTTTAGGTATACGTAATAAAAGAAAAATTAACAATGCTATTTTTACTGTCTATTATGTATTTTGAAAAAAAAAAATATTAATATACTTTTGGTTTTGAGTTTCTTTTTCGTGTAAATGGAAAACTCCGAAATCGTAGCTAGGTTTTATTCTTAGATGTGGCTTAATTGGTCTGCGAATTCTACACCCTTTTACTTCAAAGGAAGGTCAATAATTTCTTGGAGCAATAGGGTAGACTTTTCAATATCGTAAAACAATCGTCAATCGATAGTGAATGAATTTATATATATTTTTACACTCTTTATAATTTACTAAATGTTTAGTTAATTTTCAAATAATATTGTGTGGTTTTTGAAGATAATGAAATATTAACGAGAGGATACTGATTAAGAACTTTACAATGAACTGCAAATATTTGATGATATAATTTGGAACAACTTTTGAATGTACCATCTCTGCATTTTAGTATTTGAATTGAATATTAATTTTAAATTTCTGAATGCAGAGAAACCTATTATTTATTTAGTATAAACCGAAGAAAATTGTTCATTGTTATTTGGTTTAAATTCCATATCGTCAAAAATTTCGTGTAATTCTAAAAACGTGACTGATAATTTAGGCAGTATAATAGATCAAGCATTATGTAAATTGCTCTCAATTAATTATACGCCTTGGGAAGTTAAAGTATCAATATTAGCATTTCGAAAATCAGGATGGATAATTTTAGATGGCCTATAGTGATATAGTCAGTAGTCACCAACTTTTCTTTATTAACTAATATTAAGCTTCTATCGGTTTATTTGTTGCTTCGATTTTTCTTCATGATTGCCATCCTTAATTAAAGGTATGCTGTCGACTTCAAGTTTTCTGAGGCAGCCACCTGGATTCTGGACTAATAAATTATATATAGCTTTCAATAAAACAGAATTTTTTGATATTTTATGTTTTATTGTTAAACATATGTGTACAATATATTATAATACTATATAAATATGAAAAATAAATAACAAAACGTTAAAATAAATCATGTTTAGTATTGTATCGCAATCAATAATTGTATATATATATATATATATATATATGTAATTAAGTGTTAATAACATAAATATTCATTTGAAGACATTAAATATCTATTTCAAACTTCATAATTTGCATGTATATGAATAATATTTAATAATGTTGTTACCTTCTGTTTTATTGTAATTTAATGTTTAATTATTAGTTTTCCATGTCCTCTTAAATTCTATAGCTAATATAAAACAGCCATAGACTTCATTGTTTTTATTATAATAAGACCTAAATTTGAATGTTTCGTAAAAAAATTACTTGGGAAAATTGGCATTATAGAAAAGACCTGTATCTACGCCAGAAGCTTTGAAAATACCCTGGAAATATAAATCAAACATTTACTTCTTAAGATTAGAAATCATAAATTATAATAATAATAATATAATTTGTGCATTGTAATAATTAAAAAGTTGGGCAAGTATAGGTACCGCTCTGATATACATTATAGGTTATTAATATGCCTCTGTACCACTAAAAATTGCATTAGTCGTAAATATATAATATTATACAACAGCCAAAAAAAATGTTTATATTTACAAAATTGTATATATTATATCAATATGCCTATACAAAATTGTAGCAAAAAAATGTTACTGTCAAGGTTAGATATTCAAGTGATAGTTCTGGCGAAACGAAGCGATTTATATGTCATAAACAATAAAGTGTACAAAACTAATTGAGTCGACGTAATTGGTAATATACCTATCCACAGCATCAACGCTAAAAGCAAGGTCAATAATATTATATATTATATTATAATAATAATATACATGCGATTATTGAAAGCAAGTAAAACAATTGAACCACTGAACCTATTTAATAATTTGACTCTGAATAATAGTTGAACAACAAACTTCGTTGATTTTGAGATGAATGTGGCGGTAAAAGATTCTATTGGTGGTTGGAAGGATAATGCTCATATTTTTAAGACACCTAAAGCTTGCTCGTCACTCAAAATGGCTATGGGAAAATATTGGACTCGAATATTGGAAAAGTTCGGAATGCACAATGTACATAATTGTTCTATGCCCGCGGTATGGAAGTAAAATATAAATAAAAATAATATTAATATTAATTTAATATAGTCAGAATTTTGGATTTAGAACATGAAAATTATCTTTATCTAGATAAATCTTTCCCACATTTATTGATTTCTTATATTTTATTTTTGCGTTATTTCCACAATTTTATACAAACTGTTTTTTATAAGTAATTATTAGTTATGACAAATTAAAATTATCTAGTTTTAAAACAAGACCACAAGTCAGAGATATTTATAATTGATAAATATATTTTATTTTTAACATGTAGATTATAGGTAGGTATACCTTTAAGTACTTATATTTTAATTGTATTTAATATTTACAGTTGTTTAATTCCTAATTAAATCATTAACATTTAACTAAAATACTATTTGTCAAAACTTAATTATTTAAAAAAAAAAACATAAAAGTTTTTTTAGAAAATGTTCAAGCTTACTTCGCTTAACACTCGTTAAGACTAGTTAAGATCTTATTTTTGATACACAAGGTTTCTTATAAGTTTTTATTCGTGTGATTTAAAAAGAAAGTTGAGCCTAAATTTTCAATAATTTTTTATAACTGTTGGAAGTTTGAAATCTGACAAAATTCAATTGCTTCAACTAACAAGACTTTTGACGATGGAAATTTATAAAATTAGTTATTTGAGATTTGAAAATTTACTGTATATTTCCTCATAAGTTTCCTAGATAGCCGTTAAAAAATATTTAAGTTGCATAGCTAAGATTTTATTTGGAAAGTTTTTGTTCATGTGATTTAAAAAAAATTTTAAGCCTTAATTCATTATTATTTTTTATAACTGTTTGAAGTTCGAAATTTTACAAAATTTATCAAAATCTCGTAAGTTAGGTTACAAGGTAACAATAACATAGGTACTCGAGCATTCACAAAAATTCTAAAAAAACGTACTTAAGATTGGTCCATCCCAAACTTTTTCCAATTTTCTGAAATAGAATTTCTTTTAAATGCATTTATAAAATTTGCAAATTATTATAGGTAAGGATTGATTATTTTAAACGAGGTATCTCAAGTTATTCACACAGTAAACAAAAAATTGAAAAAACATATTATAAACATGAATTTATTATAGATTTTTTAAGTTTGGACAAAATTAGATATTTATACGGAGAATAACGATTTTGTTGTAAATTAATGATATTTTTCATGGGTATATGAAACTTTTAAGTTTCCTACCTAGATTATTCTTATTTTTTATTCAAGCAATGATATTTAAAAATGCAACTTATTCGTCAAAAATTAATTCAACGTACTTTAATCTTAATATTTAAAAGTAAAATAAATTACTTTTATAGCAATTACATATTAAATAAATAACTTAGTACTAGGGTTTGAAAATTTCATGAAATTTAAAAAAATGAAATATTTCAGTATTTTAATACATTTTGTTTTATTCTTAAATACCTAATTCTTATAATTACATATAATTGTCATAAATTACCTGCGGCATTAAATAACTATTGAGAAAATTTAAAAATGACATCTCCAAAGTACCATCTTGCTACCAATTTGCTAAAAGATAAGATACTATATGTTGCAATCAAAGCACTCCATCTGGTAGAAATTTTGTACACAGGATATAAAAAAAAATAAAAAAATAAACACCATTTTAAAACCACAAGCTTCCTCGCTCCGCTCAGAATCTAATAACATGGTATTCAAGTTCGATATAATAAATATATATCCACCATAGTTATATTATATTCTTTTAAACTAAATTAACTTTCTTTTTTTTATAAGTACAACAATATTCTCAATAAATGCATTATATATGCTGTTATATAGTTCTTCATGTACAATGTTGTTATAATATCAAGTGACAAATATCACGTGACCCACACAACACCAAATGTACACCGGGACCTAACATATTTTTCTTTAATCTTACGCTTATATTAGTAATTTTAATTCAAATTGCTTATTATTTTCCACAACAATATTTTATACATGATTTGTGATGTAAAGATGAAATAATATGATTTATATTTCTAGGGTTTTTATCTAACGACTGGCGTGAGGAATGATATTGAATTTTTTGAAAATTTACCAAAGCAATTTTTTTATGGAACGTACAAATTTCGTTTTCAATTGACCAAAAACAAGGTGGTTTATGGCTGTGCAGCTTCTATTATAGAGGTGAGGCGGCCTTGGGAAAATGATTAAACATTAGGTAAATTACAAAAGTATAATAGTTTATGTTTCTTACCTAATTAAAATATCAAAAATTGACTTTTACACAGTCACTGAATCTCTCTCTTCAGCTATATTGATTAAATCATATGTTAAAAAATGTTATGTTATCGAGCAAAAAATACATTCAATTTTTATTATATAATTGATAATTTTCCTTTACCTGAGATAAATACTGTGCGTGATCTTGGTATTACTTTTCAAGCGAATCTCATGTGTTCTACTCTTATTAATCAAATTAGTTTAAAGGCTATAGTACGAACATTGGGGTTTCTAATTAGATCTATTTTATCATTTAAAGATAAGTAACTATAAGTTAATAAGCTAGGCATATGTATATAATTGTGATAGAATGCGATAAAATTCAATAAAATAATATAATAATAAATACGAATAAAAAAAAAATATTAAAATAGTGTTTGGGTAAGATATTTTTGGAGTACTGGGAAGTATATATGATTGGCAGTTATCTGTAGCGTAGTCCTGGTAGGTTACTGCATTGATTGGCAAGGGTAGTTCACTACTGGTGCCAGTGGGCATACCAATAGGTGTACTATCGTCTGGATTGTTCCACAGTGACAAGAGGCGTCCAGATCATTAAGGTATAACCATTTCATCATGTTATTCTTAGATCTTCAATCTCCCTCTTTCAATCCATTTAATGTGTTCCATTCATACCATTGTAGTTCGTACACTGTAGGTTCCACAGGTTCAATCCAGCCTCTAATATCCTCTGTCTTATCTTTCCGTGCGTTTGTTCTTTTCTGAGAGGGGTAAATATTAAGGCACAGGAGACTCTGAGAAAATTTTTTCTCGATTTTAGTCGAGGAATTGTAGCTATCTGTCTCTACATTGGATGTCTCAGATCTTTTGTCTATTTTTTTCTTTCCAGGGTTAGATGAGTGGTCAGTATAAGTATACTTTTTAATAGGTGTGTTTCTTATGCATCCTGTTACGAGCGGTATCTACTTTTTTGGATATGTTGATTTTCCCCATACCCCACGTCATGCATATTCCCCAACTGAAAAGCAAAGGGATATTGTGAATAGACGTGGGTTGTGGGGTTGTGGTCCCCATTTTGATCTTATAAATTTTAACTATTTACTTTTTTTTTGCAATGCTATATGTATATATGTTAGAGTTCTGTCAAGGGTAACTCCTAAACTTAGTACAATGTAGTAGTGTCTCATTTTCTCATGTGACTTCTAATTTACGATTGGCTTCCTTGTTTCTCAGATGGAATGCACATAGAAGTGTTTTATTCGGGTTTGGTTTGAGGTGATTACTTGTAAATTATTTGTTTTCCAAGAGGTTGGTTAGTTTTTTCTTCAATTGTCTGTAATTGCTGTCCTGCATAGCTATTGCTGCATCGTCTGTATATATAAAATGTTTTATTTTATCATTATATGATATATATTGGTCGTTTGTATAAATGTTAAAAAGTGTTGAAGCGAGGATACTATCTTACGGTAGTCCATTTTTCGAGTTTCTCCATCTACCGTGTTCCCTGCCAAGGTGACAAAGAATCGTCTGTTGCTCATCAAAGACTCAATTATTTGCGTTAATTTTAAGTCCAGCGTAAGTTTGTATATTTTTTCTAGCAATAAACCGTGGTTGACCGTGTAGTAGGCCGTTGAGAGGTGAATAAAACCGGCGTGGTTATTTGTTTTTTCTCAAAACCGTTCTCAATGTGTTGGGTAAGATTAAGTATTTTTCCTGTGCAGTACTTACCTGGCCGGAATCTAGTTTGTTCTTTTATGGCTGGGGCATAATCTGGTCAATAATAACCGTTCGTACAATTTATAAGTGTAGCATAGGAGAGAAACTGATCGGTAACTGGGTGATGGATCAGGATTCTTTCCGGGCTTTAAGAATTATTACATTACTTTTTACCTTCCCCCACACTTTAGGTAGTTTTAGCGTATCTTTAATATTATTGAAAAGGTCTGATAGCCATATCTGTGGTCTGATAGCCATATCATTGAAGTACCTTCAATATAACCAATACTCGGTCAACTATATTGTCAATATCGAATATTGACCATGTATGAGTCGCTTAAAAGATGTTTTAAAAAGTCTTAATCTCAATCCTTTATTTGGGTATATAGGTACTGGAAGGAAAAATTCTTTCAAAGATAAATAAATGACTCAATAACTTTTTTCTATTTTTAGAACTTATTCCTTACCACATACCTCAATACTACATACGACACAAGTCTTTCACTTCATATCAATACTCACCGAACTAAGTATGGTCAAATTAACTCCTTTGAAAGATTTTTGGAATTACAGTGAAATTAATCTGGATTGGACTTTTTCCATCACAAATAAAACATTCACAATTCATATTAATAAATAAATTAATAATAGTGTTTATAGTATTCATGTTCACGTACAGAACTATACACTTATATTTGTCATCAATTTTTCGTGTAAAGTTGCTATAGGAAACTAAATATACAATAAACTGGTAATATTTAATTATTTAAAACTATCTACGTTCCCGCACATTATAATAAATACAAATATGTTTTGTCTTTTTACTTTTTTTTTGGTATCAAGTAATCATGCGTTTACCTACTTGTTTTTTTTTTTGTGATCAATAATAAATGTGATTTATATACTTTTGTTGGATAACATAAGATTATTTAATAATAACGTATCTGATATTATATATTGTGCACACTACACATCATACAAACCCGTATAGGATCTATTTTTTTTTCTGATGAAATATGCGTCAATACTAAACGTGATTTATGTATAGTCTGTCCAGTGAGAGAACGCGCCGCGTACCGACCAAAACAGGTTCCCCTACACAACACTCTGCCATAGGGGAACCGGTTTCGATTGCAAGGGGCAGCGGGGGGATGCGCTGAACCAGATTTTCCAATTTTCAAGTTGTTTGCTATGTGTGAGTGCCATATTGGTAACTTCTTTTGTGGATTTTTGTTATTGCGTAAAAAATCCTGCGATAGTATCTGCGTTTATGTGATATTTATGGCTGTTATTATATTAATGTCATGGCTAATATTTGAACCGTGATAAGAATATAATATAGAAGAAAATTCTTATCGATCTCAGTGTAAATCAATATCATGATTTAACTGATACTATCTTAATAATTCTTAAATCGTAAATAAGTAATATTATTATTCAAATTATTTAAAAAATAGTAAAAAATTTTTTTTATAATCTTATAATTTCTAAGATGCCTACATACTAAGAATTAAGATGGACTGTATAAGGACTTATGGAAGGGCGACCTCCCTCATCACCCCCTACCCCTCAAATACGTGCCTGGACACGCTACATATAAATAATATTCGACACCTCTCCGATCAGACTTTTGGACACATTTCATTATTCCTGAGATATTTAGTCGATATTCATCAAGGAGAAAAATATAAAATCATTTTAATCAGTATTCTCTAAAATATAATGGAAGTATATCATTGGTTACGATGTGATGGTTGATGTATTAATTATAATATAACTAGCCGTCCCTCTCGGCGTTGCCCGGGCAAAAGTTACCTCAGGTGAAATAGTTGGAAATGGCCAATATAATAATTTATGTGTATAAGTTCAAGGACTCAAAAATGCATTAATTGTATGTATATTATAGCTGATCCCGTCCACTGCGTTGCTCGTTAAAATATGTACCAATTCTATAGGATTCAAACTTTGTTCAATTCGTTTATTTAATATTCGGTGTATGATGTTAAAACCTTAAAAATTTGCATCGATCATCTTGCATATATAATTAATCGAGAGACACGCTTGTGTGTATTGTATGCGTGAAACGCGTAGTATGTTTTCAGGCAGGCAATCCACCTGAGGTGAATTGCTGACTCCTTGAAGTACGAACGTAGGTTAGAAACACTGATAAGAATTTTATTCGGTATTCACCCTAAACAAGAATATAAAATCGTTTTAAAATTCTTTTTGTACAATGTGGGGGTTGCTATATTGACACATATAACTAATTAGGTACCTACGATCGGTAATTGTGGTCGAAACAACGGTTTACTTGCATCCGAATTTACAACAATTACAAAAACAATAAGATTGATTAGTGAACACTTCATCTTTGGTCTACAATATTATAACCACACAAGTATCAACGCAGTTTATTGATGTAGTTACTGTTTTTCAGAGTTAAATTATGTTTTGTACAATAGTAGATACCTAATGTGTTTGTAATATGTATATTGTTATTATTAATTGTTGACCTTGTTAACATAGCATTACCACTGTATAAATACAATGAAGTAAATTATTCGGTATAATTTTCATTTGTTAACAAATTCCCTACGTTCATGTATCTGACATCACTTTCTAATACTAAATTATTAATAACACATTTCCGGCTCAATGGATATTCGTCATGTTTGAAATACCCGAACGTCATATTATTATATTTCAATTTCCATTTTAAATTCGATTACCTATCGTTACATTTTTGCAAAGGTGGCCAAGTTAATTAAAATAATTAACTCAAGCTAAGTTCAGAGGAAATAAGATCAATAAGTTAACAGTTAACAATAATACATTTAACTCGATAAGTTAAAAGTTAATTCGGAAAAAATATTTACTTAACTCATTTAAAAAAAGTTAATTAAAATAATTAACTCAAGCTAAGTTCAGAGGAAATAAGATCAATAAGTTAACAGTTAACAATAATACATTTAACTCGATAAGTTAAAAGTTAATTCGGAAAAAATATTTACTTAACTCATTTAAAAAAAGTTAATATACTTTTTTTAATTAGTATATGGATCACATAAAGAGTGACTGCATTTTCTAGTTTCCTACATTATTAGAATAAACAATTTTATGGAACTTTTATCGTAATGTACAGTGTCTATAGCCATTTTACTTTAGATAATTATTAAATATTTAAATACCTACATATTACAATAAATAATTTAACAAATATTAATTTTTTTATATCAAATATAAATTTAAGATCATATAATAATAGTATACGTTATGAGTATCTCATCTACTATAACATATATCTATTTACAAAATTATTTAATCATGAAAATAACAGAAATGATTGTATTGTTATAGTATTGGATTATTTTTATTTTAGTATTAATATTTAGGTACGTATAAAACAATAAGAACGAAAAATTTCAATAATGTTTGACTTTATGCAAATTATTTTTAAATAAACTGAGGAAACCTAAGTTATTTCCACTGTCAATTAAACTAGTTAAGCTCATAAATTGATTAAAATATTAACTAACTAGTTAATTTCCACCTTTTGAAATTTGTATTACGCAAATATACGAGTATGATATGTAGTGCAATACTGCAATGTGCATAGATTTTAATTAACTTATCCATACATATTATTATTATATAATGTTGATTATATTATTCGTCGATGGAGTAATATCTGTGGACAAAAATATAAAAAAAAATAAACGGTCGTGTAAAATTGCAAATTATAAACCTTTCATAACTTGTCAATGGTTCTTATATACAGTATAAGAAAAGGTATGTTATATTAGTATTATGTGAATGGTATCAGTGGCGTAGCCAGTGAAGGGGTTTTGTGTATTTACTCTCCCCCCCATTCAATGACATCTTTTCCCCCTTAAATATATTTTTGATATGTGAAAACTGTAAAAACTTGGTTTAATTTTTACTTAACACCCCCCACCAATCTTTTATAATACGACATTGGATGCGCTTATGTTTACTGACCAGTGCACTATATGTTTTTTTTTTCAATTACCTCAAATTTATTTGATCCTCCGGGTTGGAAATTTAATCACCATTTTTTGGATGAACGATTTAGGAATGTATAAAGAACACAGTCTCAAATGAGGTGGTGCAAAGGTATGTTTTTGCACCACCAGAAAATCATTGAAATATATGATATTACCTTACCCTTCTTATTACCCTATCTATATTATTATAAAATATCATTCAACCACCATTGATAATTAGATTATTATATTCTACGATGTTAATCACTAATCACGGAATCCTGTATTTTATTATGGCAGTATCACAGAATATGACGATCTATGGTTATTCTATCGTTATTCTATGGTACAATTATATTGTTATCAATATTAAACCGCTAATATAGTGTGTTATCACTGGATCAATGTTCATTCAATTCTCAAAAGTCAAATGTCAGATGACAGCAAGACGTTGTATTGAATCGAATTTTTAAATTCTCAATAGTTTTAATGAGCGACGGGAAAAACAACATAAAAACTAAGGAAAAACGGGAATGTTTACGCAAAATCGGTTTTTGACGAAACTCTAAGGGCCGTTCTTACAATGTCTGGTTAAAGTTAACCAACACTTAACCGACCGAATTCTACCGGTAATAAAATCTGTTATCAGTTGGTTAGCATTTTCCGACACTTAACTGGACATTGTAAGAACGGCCCTAAAACAAATGAACGTATATACATGAAATTTTCACTGGTTGTTTATAATCAAATTTTCTATACATGACAAAATTTTCAAAATATTTTGATTTGTTTTTAACTATTTAGGAACATATATTTCGGTGAAATATTAAAAATCTTTAGTCACAGTTTATTTTTATAAGCATTTAAAGTTCAAATCTTGACAAAATATGGGAAAATCACAAAATTAGCTAATTATTTTGAGTTGAGAATTATTCATCAAAATTTTTCAAAAATGTTATACAAAATTATTCATTAATTTGTCTACTTTTATATAAAAAAAAAAATGTTTACAAGCAAATAAAATTAAATTTTCATGAGCATTAGAAGTTAATATTTTTATAAGATTGGATATTCACTTGAATTCTCATGTAGCGATTTTGTTATTTTTTTGTTTCAAAAACAAATAACTGTAGATACATAAACATTTCACTGGATGTTTTGATTTTTATTTTTTGTACACCATAAAGTTTTGAAAATATTTCTTTTTGAGCGTTTACGGTCATTGTCAGTTTTCAATTTTTTTAGTTTTTTTTCTTATAATATCAATTAAATTTCAATTGTTGGGTAAAAAAACGTGAAATTTAATACTAGACTCTTAATATATTATTACAATAGCAGTTGAGAAATATTAATAATACATAGGTACACTTTTTTTATAAGCATTTAAAGTTCACATTTAGACAAAATATATTAATTATTTTGTAGTTAAAAATGTATAAAATGTTCAACTTTTATAACTAAGGATTGAAAATTTAAAACAAGGTTCCACGTACATAGGTAAATATATAAATTACTCTATTCACAACAATATAATCAAATATATACTTAGTAATATCATAGGCTGAATGACCGTTTTCATTCAGAATCGTTTTTCTTATAATAGAATTGAAGGATATTATATCATTGAACTCAAATTTAAAACCATCCATTGCAGTGACCCACTTCTAATATACTGTACAGCAGAGTGACACCCACTAGCCCACCTTTTTTTAAATTTATATTATAATAGTAATGGGTTAACTGCTAAAATAATTCAAAATGTATTTATTATTTAAAGAAATATATAGTTTTTTATTGGGAAGGATTTTACTTAGGAAGTTGGATTATTGGTATGATGGATATTATAGGTTATGAATATGCCTCTGTACCACCAGAAATTGCATTAGTCGCAAATATATAATATTATACAACCGACAAAAAAAATGTTTATACATACAAAATTGTATATAGTATATAAATATACCTATACAAAATTGTAGCAAAAAAATGTTACTGTCAAGGTTAGATATTCAAGTGATAGTTCTGGCGAAGCGAAGCGATTTATATGTCATAAACAATAAAGTGTACAAAACTAATTGAGTCGACGTAATTGGTAATATACCTATCCACAGCATCAATGCTAAAAGCGAGGTCAATAATATTATATTTTATATTATAATAATAATATACATGCGATTATGGAAGCAAGTAAAACAATTGAACCACTGAACCTATTTAATAATTTGACTCTGAATAATAGTTGAACAACAAACTTCGTTGATGTGTGTATGCGTGTAATATTTCAAACCAAAATGAAGTGCTTATTAATCAATCTTCTTGTTTTTGTTATTGCTGTTAATTCAGATACAAGAAGTAAACCTTTGTTTCGACCACAATTACCGGTTGTAAGTTCTCAATTAGGCATATCTGTAAATAAAGCAACCATAAATTGTACCAAAACAATGTCCTCTAATTCTATATTGGTACGTAATGTGATACACCTTAAAACGATTTTATAATTTTCTTCAGGGTGAATACAAAATAAATTTCTTATCGTATTTACGTTGTGGATCATCGAATGACCGATTTCAATTAATTTATATCTAAGCAAATCGTCTATCAATACCACAGAAGTTAATGGAAACGTTACCTATTATGAACCACTTGATGACTCTTTAACAGTAAGAATTGGAGTTATTATTATTAAATTGTGTATTTTCTCTTAAAGTAAGTTTAGTTGTTACAATTATTATTAAGTCATCTATAATAATATAAGATAGATTTATTGTTGAACCAATTATAAATTTGACATTTTATTTACACGGTTTTCAAAAATAAGTACTTACCAAAAACATTGACTTCTTAAATAATTGTTGATTTTTATTGTATGCTGGTCGATCCAATTTTAACCAAAAGTATTAAAATTGTTTTCTTTATAGATTGAGGCCAATTTGGCGGTAAAAGATTCTATTGGAGGTTGGAAGGATAATGCTCATATTTTTAAGACACCTAAAGCTTGCTCGTCACTCAAAATGTTGATGGGAAAATATTGGACTCGAATATTGGAAAAGTTCGGATTGCACAATGTACATAATTGTCCTATTCCCGCGGTATGGAAGTATTATTTAAAAAAAAATAATATTAATATTAATTTAATATAGTAAGAATTTTGGTTTTTGAACATATACCTATGTATTGCATAACACTCGTAGTGATGAAGATTTTAATAAAAATTTTTTTCGCGAACATTTTGTAGTTTCTCATTTTAATTTCTTATCAAACAAATCCCTCTTTATTATTTAGTTATAAATTTATAATAATTGACTTAGACTGTTTAAAAAATAAATGTTTATATATATCAACAGGTAGCAAATACTTTGCTATAGCTCCACTTCATGAATTATAAAAAAAGATATAAATACCTGCCTTATATCTATGATATATTAAGTAACAATAGGTACCTAACTTACTTTTCTTATGTTAGATCTTAAGTTATACCTACTAAGGTATACTAAATAATAAATAATCTTATTTTTTAATGCTAATAATAATTAATCATTTCTGTACCTAATTTAAAGTTTTAATAATGCCTAAATATAAATAATGAATTTAATTTATTCAAAAATTGAAATTAATACTTGTTTTATTTTATTTATGTATGATTGTATGAACTTGCATAAATTTAGTTTGATTAGTGATAGCCAAATTATTAAAACTACATAGCAAGCTAACTAATAAAGTTGATTGGATTAATTATTTACTGCATGTTGCTTGGTAATAATTAGTACTTAGTAGGTAAGTGGCGGATAAGTTTTATAAGTTTATACCTACCTAACTACTTTATTGAACAATGTATAAACTAGAAGTCTATAAATCATAAGTATACCTATACTAGTATTTTTGTTATTAATACATTCATATTTTATTATAATACTTATAACACGTACCAAACACCCGACTATTACTTATAGGTATAATACCTATATGAGTCTAAACAAACTATGTTATTTCTATTGAGGTATCTTTTTAGTGTGTCCCAGTAGGTAAGTCGTAGGTCATTTAAGCAGGGGTGTAGGGTTCGATTCCGACTCAGGTTGTTGCTCGTTGGTGTGATGATTTGATAAGACTTGAATATTTTTTTCCTATTTTTCCGGACTCCACTTTGTGTACTCTCAGCGAAGTCGGTGCGCTGAAATAGGGAAGTCTCGTGTTTCTCTATAAGATTGCTATGAAAGTTACAATGTGACGAAACATAGAACATTGTTTTGCGTCATCGCATTCAGTGACTTCACAGGTAGGGATATTAACGGTGCCTACAACATCTCCGCGATGCCTATATGTACTAATATTAAACTTCACGTTTCACAAAATAACTGCTATATAACATCTCTGAGAATCTTTTTTGAATACAGGGTAGGTACTTTTAGTATAAATAATGAGTGTATATTATACACGTGGATAAATCTTTCCTACATTTATTGATTTCTTATATTTTATTTTTTCATTATTTCCACAATTTTATATAAACTGTTTTTTTATAAGTAATTATTATTTATGACAAATTAAAATTATCTAGTTTTAACACAAAACCACAAGTCAGAAATATTTATAATTGATAATATGTTTTATTTTTAACATGTAGATTGTAGGTAGGTATACCATTAAGTACCTATATTTTAATTGTATTTAATATTTACAGTTGCTTAATACCTAATTAAATCATTAACATTTAACTAAAATACTATTTGTCAAAATTTAATTATTTAAAAAAAAAACATAAAATTCTTTTAGAAAATCTCAATGAAAAAAAATATGTTCAATTCAAAATGTTCAAGCTTACTTCGCTTAACACTCGTTAAGACTAGTTAAGATCTTATTTTTGATTGAATTATTTAAGTTTACTTAACAATCGAACCATAGACTTTTAATTAGTTTTTTTAATTTATTGTGAATAAATAATATTTCACATTGTTAAAAAACTTGAAAATTAACACAAGGCTTCTATAAGTTTTTATTCGTGTGATTTAAAAAGAAAGTTGAGCCTAAATTTTCAATATTTTTTTATAACTGTTGGAAGTTTGAAATTTGAAATTCAACTGCTTCAACTAACAAGACTTTTGACGATGGAAATTTTAAAATTGGTTATTTGAGATTTGAAAATTTACTGTATGTTTCCTTATAGGCTTCCTAGATAACCGTTAAAAAATATTTAAGTTGCATAGCTAAGATTTTATTTGGAAAGTTTTTGCCCGTGTGATTTGAAAAAAATGTTGAGCCTAAATTCATTATTATTTTTTATAGCTGTTTGAAGTTCTAAATTGTACAAAATTTATCAAAATCTCGTAAGTTAGGTTACAAGGTAACAATAAGATAGGTACTCGAGCAGTCACAAAAAAATCGTAAAAAAAACGTACTTAAGATTGGTCCACCCCAAACTTCGATATAATATATATATATCCACCATGATTATATTATATTCTTTTAAACTAAATTAACTTTCTTTTTTTTATAAGTACAACAATATTCTCAATAAAAGCATTATACATGCTGTTATATAGTTCTTCATGTACAATGTTTTTATAATATCATGTGACAAATATCACGTGACCTACACAACACCTAATGTACACCGGGACCTAACATATTTTTCTTTAATCTTACGCTTATATTAGTAATTTTAATTCAAATTGCTTATTATTTTCCACAACAATATTTTATACATGATTTGTGATGTAAAGATGAAATAATATGATTTATATTTCTAGGGTTTTTATCTAGTGACTGGCTTAAAGAATGATATTGACTCATATTACAATTTACCAAAGCAATTTTTTTATGGAACGTACAAATTTCGTTTACAACTGACCAAAAACAATGTGGTTTATGGCTGTGCAGTTTCTGTTATAGAGGTGAAGCGGCCTTGGGAAAATGATTAAACATTAGGTAAATTACAAAAGTATAATAGTTTATGTTTCTTACCTAATTAAAATATCAAAAATTGACTTTTACACAGTCACTGAATCTCTCTCTTCAGCTATATTGATTAAATCATATGTTAAAAAATGTTATGTTATCGAGCAAAAAATACATTCAATTTTTATTATATAATTGATAATTTTCCTTTACCTGAGATAAATACTGTGCGTAATCTTGGTATTACTTTTCAAGCGAATCTCATGTGTTCTACTCTTATTAATCAAATGGATTAAAGGCTATAGTACGAACATTGGGGTTTCTAATTAGATCTATTTTATCATTTAAAGATAAGTAACTATAAGTTAATAAGCTAGGCATATTTTATATAATGTTGATAGAATGCGATAAAATTCAATAAAATAATTTAATAATAAATACGAATAAAAAAAAAAATATTAAAATATGGTAGGGTAGGTGTTTGGGTAAGATATTTTCTTTGGCACAGTACTGGGTTCAGTACCTGTCTATCTGATTGGCAGTAGTTAAGTCTTCTAGAGTGCACTGTCCTGGTGCCAGTGGGCATACCAATAGGTGTACTATCGTCTGGATTGTTCCACAGTGACAAGAGGCGTCCAGATCATTAAGGTATAACCATTTCATCATGTTATTCTTAGATCTTCATTCTCTCTTTCAATCCATTTAATGTGTTCCACTCATGCCATTGTAGTTCGTACACTGTAAGTTCCACAGATTCAATCCAGCCTCTAATATCCTCTGTCTTATCTTTCCGTGCGTTTGTTCTACTCTGAGAGGGGTAAATTTAAGGTAAATATTAAGTGTTTTATTCGGGTTTGGTTTGAGGTGATTACTTGTAAATTATGTTTTCCAAGAGGTTGGTTATTTTTTCTTCAATTGTCTGTAATTGCTGTCCTGCATAGCTATTGCTGCATCGTCTGTATATATAAAATGTTTTATTTTATCATTATATGATATATATTGGTCGTTTGTATAAATGTTAAAAAGTGTTGAAGCGAGGACACTATCTTACGGTAGTCCATTTTTCGAGTTTCTCCATCTTCCGTGTTCTCTGCCAAGGTGACAAAGAATCATCTGTTGCTCATCAAAGACTCAATTATTTGCGTTAATTTTAAGTCCAGCGTAAGTTTGCATATTTTTTCTAGCAATAAACCGTGGTTGACCGTGTAGTAGGCCGTTGAGAGGTGAATAAAACCGGCGTGGTTATTTGTTTTTTCTCAAAACCGTTCTCAATGTGTTGGGTAAGATTAAGTATTTTTCCTGTGCAGTACTTACCTGGCCGGAATCTAGCTTGTTCTTTTATGGCTGGGGCATAATCTGGTCAATAATAACCGTTCGTACAATTTATAAGTGTAGCATAGGAGAGAAACTGATCGGTAACTGGGTGATGGATCAGGATTCTTTCCGGGCTTTAAGAATTATTACATTACTTTTTACCTTCCCCCACACTTTAGGTAGTTTTAGCGTATCTTTAATATTATTGAAAAGGTCTGATAGCCATATCTGTGGTCTGATAGCCATATCATTGAAGTACCTTCAATATACCAATACTCGGTCAACTATATTGTCAATATCGAATATTGACCATGTATGAGTCGCTTAAAAGATGTTTAAAAAGTCTTAATCTCAATCCTTTATTTGGGTATAGGTACTGGAAGGAAAAATTCTTTCAAAGATAATAAATGACTCAATAACTTTTTTCTATTTTTAGAACTTATTCCTTACCACATACCTCAATACTACCTACGATACAAGTCTTTCACTTCTATCAATACTCACCGAACTAAGTATGGTCAATTAACTCCTTTGAAAGATTTTTGGAATTACAGTGAAATTAATCTGGATTGGACTTTTTCCATCACAAATAAAACATTCACAATTTTTCTCATTTTAAACCAGTTAAATTATATTTCAAATGTAATGTATGTTTTGTATTTTTTTTTGTTTAGTGTTCATACGTAACATCTTAAAAATCTAAATTTTAACTTAAGTAACGTTATTATAAATTTACCTACGTCATTATAATTATATACACACTGAATTTGAGCCTATTTGGCGTTATCATATTAATAAATTAATTAATAATAGTATTTATAGTATTTATGTTCACGTACAGAACTATACACTTATATTGTCATCAGTTTACTCGTGTAAAGTTGCTATAGGAAACTAAATATACAATAAAATGGTAATATTTAATATTTAAAACTATCTATGTTCCCGCACATTATAATAAATACAAATATGTTTTGTCTTTTTACTTTTTTTTTGGTATTAAGTAATCATGCGTTTACCTACTTGTTTTTTTTTTTTTTGTGACCAATACTAAATGTGATTTATATACTTTTGTTGGATTACTTAAGATTATTTAATAATAACGTATCTGATATTATATATTGTGCACACTACACATCATACAAACCCGTATAGGATCTATTTTTTTTTTGATAAAATATGCGTCAATACTAAACGTGATTTATGTATAGTCTGTCCAGCGAGAGAACGCGCCGCGCACCGACCAAAACAATTTCCCCTACACAACACTCTGCCATAGGGGAACTGGTTTCGATAGCAAGGGGACGTGGGGGGATGCGCTGAATCAATTTTGGAGAAGTTAAAATCAAAAATGTGAGAAAGTAGATTTCAAGTAGACTTGACGACAAATTCAAATTTGTCTTTAGAATTATTATCGCGTCATTAGATCAGTTGGTATGTTTGGAAAATAACCAGTCTAAAATCCTATGTCACGTGTGTGTTCGTCAAAATCAGAAAATCACGGTATCGAATCCCCTTCAAAATAATACTATTGTAATATATAATATTTCTACACTTGATTCAACTTACATACACATTATACATACGCATTAGGCAGAAAATATACACGCACGCCTTTTACACGCACTTGACACATGCAGGCACGTATCTGGGACCTCATCTTGTAGAGGGGTAGTGATTAATTTTTTAGGAATACCTTGTCCGAATCCTTCTCAATACATTTAAACTGGTGAGCTCTTGCATTAAACATAATTTGCTGTGCCTATTAATACATTTATTAAACAACTGTCATCTAAATAAGTAATAAATTATCGTTTAATAATTCATAAGAATAAATAAATAATATGTCATAATGAATTATAAACATCTGTATTTTCTATAATAAGAGATCGGCGTGTCTCATTTTCATTTTAGCAAACCTTTGTCTAATTTCTGGAGTGTCAACTTCTATTTTTCTGTGTATATTCAATAATACTAATCCACATAGCCAATTTTGACCCGTTTTTGATCGCAACCAAGTTTTCAATCTACAGAATATGCAATTATGTAGCAAAAATTTCAATCATACAAGCAGATTAGCGTGTACAAGCTGATGCAATTATAATGGAAAACAATCAAATTTAAAAACTACCTTCTTAATGTTGAAAATGATCTTTCAGCTGAATCAACGCTAATGGGCAAACATTCAATCATTAAAAGTAGCCTCTTAATATTGGGATAAATAACTTCACAGCAAATGTCAGCGGATGTAATAGCTTCTAAACTTTTAATAGCATATTTCCCTAAAACAAAATATACATTTTTTTATTGGTAATACCTAATTATATTGTTGAATGAAACTAGAGTTGATAAACATTTTATTCACCTACATTTTTTTCCCTCATCCACTTTGATTTCCAGAGCGATAGCTCGGATATGAGTTCTAGTTCACTCACATTAAAATCTTGAAAAGAAAAATATTTAATAAATAGTTTGACTAACTCATTGTCATCATCACTATCCGTCTCAACAATATTTTTTGGCATTAATTTTGATAATTTCAAACGGCTTGATTTTTTTCATTTAAAAACCTATTTTTGAGGTCATCTAATACATTGTTAAGCAAAGGAATGTAAATTGACACTCTGTAATAATCCTCTATATTATTTGTTTGGTAATTTCATCTTACAGATTCACGATATACTATTCGAGGCTTTTTTATTTCTATATCATGTTTTATCATTTCTTTTTTGCATACTTCAAATATTAAGTTGAATTCCTCAGATTAATGGTTCTTTCATTTTCCAAGTTATCAATGACATCATATATAATTTCTGTGGAATTACATTTTGTAAACTTTACTTACAGCAACTGTAACACTTAATAATGAGGCAAGTGTAAACAATGATATTATAAATTCACAAGAACATAAAGCAGTTAATAGTGTTTTAGCTTTTGATGAAGAGTCTTGTTCATGCCATGATGAAATAGAAGTTAAGGCTTCTTAAATATATGTTAATAATGATTGACAAATTATAATGATGTCATGTCGTTCAATCCATCTGGTTTCACATAGACTTTTGAGTCGTGGATTTCCTTTCAGAACTATAACTAAAACATAATTTCGTTTGGACGACATATTAAAAAATGAAACAACTTATTTTATTAGCCCAACACTATTTCTAATAGCTTGAACACTTGACTATTTTGATATTGATAAATTTAGGGAATGGTTAACAGCCATCAGAACAGCCGTCTGTAACAAATTCCAACCCAATTTAACCATGCGAAATTTAACTCTTTAAGTTACTACTGTTTTTCCTAAAATTTCACCTGTCAATTTTGGTTCTAATATAGTTGAATTTATATCCACAACTTCATCATCTTCACTATCATAATTACATTGATCTTTATCATTATTTAAGGAAAAAGCATGTTTATGACAGTCAATCAATGCAATAAAATTCTCTTTTATAATACCCTTATAAGGACGTACCTTAAAATGAGACTCATTTGTGAAATACGACTGATGTCTGTATCTCATCAAAAATTATGCTGTTTTTATTTTCTTTAACTTCGTCAACAATTTTCTTCATAATAAAATGTTTACAGCATGTAATTAAATCATTTTGAATTATTGGTCTAATATAAGTTGCTCTTGCGTCTAATGATTTTAAATGGTCTTCAAGCACTTTATCCCCAAATAATACTCTATACTTTAATAGTTCACGAAAATTACATTAGTTAGTAATTACATATAGACTTTGGGCTTGTAAGTGTAATATTTTCACGAATCAAAATTTCCTCTCAGGGGGATATTTTATCGACCAAGAAAAATTATGCTCTCTACAATTGGTTTCAATCAATCACAATTTCCAATTTTTTTTCTATGTGTAAGTGCCATATTGGTAACTTCATTTGTGGATTTTTGTGATTGCGTAAAAAAAATCTGCGACAGTAACTGCGTTTATGTGATATTTATGGTTGTTATGAACTGCTAAATGACCTGATTGCCCTGAGATTTTGGAATATTTATTTATAGGTGTAGCTACAAATTTTTGTAGTACTATACTATTGCATTTTCCTCCTTTATCAGCGAAAAGAACACAATACTTTCAAAATAACGCTCTTTTTTTATTAGAATACATCAGCCAACTATATTTTTCAAAATATGATCTGTTTAGATACCTCTTTTCTTCTTTGTTTTTTTTTATGTAAACTGAATAGGTACAGAAAATCCTTCCCAGGCAAGTTGCACAGCTCTAATAGTTTAGCTTTGTTGTAATTTGATATAAATGCATTAGTTTCCTTTAAATAATCACCAATGTCTTCATTAAATTCATTACTATTGCCTTCTACAAGATGTTTGATGTGGTCATTATTAATCTCCTTTGGTCCTTCTAATTTATAAATATATGTTTTTAATTATTACCTGACATTTATTATTTAATATTTATATACACAATATACAATTATATATATTTTAAATGTAGTTATTTAAAAATATTGTTACCATCTAAACTCTAAAGGCTTCTCCTGTGATGTACTACTACAAGTATTAGTTGAATTTAAATCTGACTGTAACAGAGCATTTGAATTTACACTATTATGTAGCTCATGGTCAGCATCAATCTTTGTCCGTTTTTCCGAAGAAATAAATTATAATAAGGTATATATTTATTTTATGAAAATGTGTTGTTTATTAAACAATTATTAATTATCCATTAGACATTAGTTTAATTAAGTAATATTGTTTTACCTTCTGTCCCTTCTGAATGAGTTTTGTTGTGTAACCATTGTGTTAGCATAGTTTTTTGTCCATTCAACTTGCGTTTGCTCATTTTAAGATAATAATTATATTAAATTATGACAAAGTTAATGACAATTCATCGACACGTCTTTGTTAACTATGATCTAAAGTTTGAACTCAGGAAACGAGCCCGTAAACCAATATGATATTAGATCCTTCTTTACCCGTATTCGAAAAACGTTTATCTTTTCGTCAAATGTTTTCATCAAAAAGTGTCATCGCTAATATTTGAACTGTGATAAGAATATAATATAGAAGAATATTCTTATCTATCTCAGTGTAAATCTAGATCATGATTTAACTGATACTATGTTAATAATTCTTAAATCATAAATAAGTAATATTATTATACAAATTTATTTAAAAAATAGTAGAGAGTAAAATTTTTTTTAATCTTATAATTTATATGATACCTACATACTAAAAATTAAGATGGACTGTACAAGGACTTATGGAAGGGTGATCTCCCTCATCACCCCCTACTCCTAAAATACGTGCCTGGACACGCTACACTTTAATAATATTCGATACCTCTCCGATCAGACTTTTAGACACTCATTATTCATAAGAAATTTAGTCGATATTCACCCTGGAGAAAAATATAAAATCATTGTAATCAGTATTCTATAAAATATTATGGAAGTATATCGTTTTTTACGATGTTATGGTTGCTGTATTGATTATAATATAATTATGTAGGCATACTTACAACCGGTAATTGTGGTAAGACAAAGGTTTCATTGTATCTGAATTAACAACAATTACAAAAATAATAAGATTGATTAGCAAACACTTCATTTTTAGTGTAGAATATAAAACCATATACAGTATCAACGCGGTTTATTGTTCTACTGTCATTCTGAGTTAAATGATTCTTGGTGACCAAAAACTATTTGACACTGTGTTTATATTATCATTATTTTTTGACCTTGATTTCTCTATTGTTGAATTAGACACCTATATAATATTATATTGAGAACATATTATACAGAATGATTCACGAAACATGCTCGCCCTCTTTTTTCTTCAATTATGCAGTTATTCAAAATCTGATTTTTGGAATTTGTAAATATACTTTAGACCATATTTTTAAATTGTTGAGATTTTATACTCCTTAAGGATTGTCCTGTGGATATACAAACTTCTGTTTTTCAAAGAAAATACCCTTTTTCAAATGTAAATGCTTTTTCTGAAATTTTTGACGTATCACAATCAAAGTTTGTATGGATAGTTTTTGAGTTATTCAATTTTGTGATCTAAGGATAAAAAATCTGTGGTAATATAAATATAAGATATGGGGGCTATGATAATTTGAAAATTGTTTTCATTAATATTAACCTAGCAATATAAGTAATTTGTAATAATGACCCAAGTATATAAATACTAGATCCGAACGTCTATTTTATATTTACGTAAAACCATTTTTATGCATCTACTATTTTTTAAGCTTCTGATAACATACTTATCTATTTTACACTGATACATTGATACACTTCAGGGTAAATGGATATTGTTCATGCTCAGTCATGATAATGATATAATAATAATATAATTTTACTGAATACAGTTTGAACGTTCATACAATTATAACAATAATAGTTGCCCGTTAAGGGGCCTCGCTATTGCATTGATTTAAGTAGAATCATTTAGGGAATTTCTAATTTCGTCGTCACCACCCGAGATCTATATGTTAGTCGTAAATGATTATTACTGTGTGTGTGGCATCCATACGGCTCAATTGTAGCGGTACGGAGGGCTCTTGCACGCACTCGCACGCAAATGTCAGTATGTATTATTGTGATCATGAAAAAAAAGTTTATTTTTCACTCAAACATACGATTCTAACTCCAACAAAACGTCGCAACGGGTACCTCGATTTGCATTCTGACAAAATGTTATTTTTTTCCACAACATGAACGAAGGATAGATAGAGGCACATTTTAAAAATTGTATTTAGTAGTAAATATTAAGGTTGGAAATTCTGAATTTTTTTGAATTTTTTACAGTTTTATTGCAATTTAAATTACAAAAATTAATAATGTGGCTCGATCATTCCCTTGTATTACAATCCAAATATTTTTTCAGAATGAAAATCGTGATAATTTTGACATGTACCGTTGGAATTAGAACCAGTAGTTTTTGACGAAAAAAAGACGTAGTAGTGAGGTCCATTAAGTGAAACATAAAATATTATTTTTACAAAATTGAAAATACTATAATAATGCCATATTAGTTTTCATGTTCAGATAATATCTAAACTGTTTTACAACAATAATTTGTCATAGTGGTAGACATACCTATTCTGCAACAATACCGAAAGCAAGGTTAATATACAAAAATAATATTCGTACAATATATAATTACGAATGAAAAATCATCAGTTACAGTTCATTTAAATCAAGATAATCCATAATTTGACAGTAATTATAATATATATATGTATAACTAGTGGCCGTGGCAAGTGGAGACTCGACTTCATTCGACTCTGACTTACAGTTGAAAAATAAACTGGGTTGGATAAGTTGGAATTGATATGCAAATAATATATTAGGGATGAAGTGTTGAAAGATGTTTAGAAATGAACTTGTTCAATAATGTTATTTTTCTAATGAGTAAGATGTAGACGACTCTGTGGACTTGTCGTATAGTTGAGTGGGCAGTACGAAACCCAAATTGAGAATTGGGAACTATAAAGTTCTCGGCAATAGTCGGATTGATACCCTTTGAGAATAAGTTTTTCCAGAATTTTTGTAAAAATATAAGTAGGCTTATAGGACGAAAAGAGGAGATAGAATCAGGTAGCCTATTAGGTTTAGGAACTAGAATAATAATAAAATATTACCATGGAATAGGAAATTAAGAAAGCCGTAAAACGGAATTGAAAATATGGGAAGGGTGAATAATTGCTGTTTTTGGTAAGCATCTAGCTACCTCAGCTGTAATAAGGTCGTATCCAGGATATTTCTTGAGTGGTTGACAGGACCTGATGTTGAAGGTAATGGTGAGTTAAGATAATCACTTACAATAATAGTATTGACATGACAGCTAAATATATTACATAGTATATGAAATAGGTAACTACTGCAACATTAGTGAAACCAAGGTCAATAAACAATAATAGTATACGTCCACTTTATTATGTTACTAATAAAGAAGATGTTCTACCATATTATATTGGACCAAAAATCATACAGCTGATCTTAATAACAGTATAACAACAAACTGCATAGATGTTTATATGGTTAAAATATCTTAGACCACAGACGAAGTGTTAACTAATCAGTTTTTTGTAATTATTTTTTATTCGGATACTAGTACCTAAACGTTCGTTTTTACTTTTTTCCACAATTACCGGTTGTCAGTATCTTTGGATAATTATACGTGTCAGTAATTTGTAGCTGCGATCAACAAAATAGTTTTCTCTAATACTATATAATGATAATATGATACCTACCGATAAAAACGATTTTAAATTTATCTTCAGGGTGAATAAGAAATACAAAAAAAAAATTATTTTAATCACCCCTTACGTATTTTAACCACTTTAAGCGCTGCAGTCGCCCGCCACTTTTCGTGAAAGCGTCTATAGTTCCTTATGTGTTAAAAATGTTCATTCGGCTAAGACTCAAAACCTAGTTTATACTTCTATTGTATTGGAAATATGACTTGGAACGTATATTGCAAGAGGTAGTGAACATTTTTTTTTGTATTTAAAAAAATCTCGAAATAACCTAAAACTACTGTTCAACGTGTCAGTGTATGGACTAAATGCACTTATTGAAACAAATTAAAATAAAATAAAATGTTGACCATAATTAAAGATAAATAACGCTCTCTCAAAATTGTTTTTAAGCGGGCTGGGAGCGCTCTGGTTCTAAGGAACGTCGCGTAGTGCTGTTGAGTGAGTAGTAAATAAACATTTATGTGAGTGCGCCACCACTACTACTCGGATATTCAACAACGGTGGGATATTCATTATAATATCCGGGTAACAACTAGCGGTTTGCACACGCGTGCACAAGTCATTGCATTTGACGAAATAATATAATATTTTGTTTCAACGAGAAACTAATTTTAATCAATGTAGATCCAAAAGCCTGACAAAAATACGTCAACTCATAATTATCGGATTTCCATTTTTGTAGAAACATTTGAGTTGATCGACCTTTTTTCTAGGTTATTGCGGAAGTTGATTTTAGAATAACTGTTTAACTTGTTATTTTATTTCCTGTATAGCTTATTAGTTATTGTTATGTACAATAATACAATATAAAATTGTGTTTTGTAATGACGTATAATGAACAAAATGTTGTTTCTGTTTCTAGGGTCTTTATATTCCATCTGGCATGGATTTACTGTTCATTCCACGTTATGAAATTTTTCGTTGACATTTTTTTATGAAACATGAAAACTTAGTTTATATTATACCAAAAACAATATATTCTGTGGCTGATGAAATATTGCTGTAGAGATAATGCGTCCTCGGGAAACTGATTAAACATCTATAACAATAACATTATTATAGCATTAGATATTTGTGTGCACGAATAGAATTAAACAATCGTTTGTTGTCCAACCTCTAGTAAAGTGGTTATGGGAAACTAATTGTTTATTAAATTGCACTGAAAGTAGGTATATACGATATAACATTTTTTTTCTTCAAATTTTAAATTTTATGGCTATTCTTTTTTTGTTAAAACTTTGCCGATTTTTCGTTTCACTAATCCCTCCTCCTGGAATCTTTGACTTATGTTTTGGGTAGTTGTTGTGAGTTATTTTTATCAGATAAAAAAAATATTTCATTCAAGACAAGTAATCAAATCTTACGAAAATCCAAATTACGAACACATTTCTATGTTACAAAAAAAGTATTTTTGTGAGTCTCAATACAAACAGTATCATTTTTCTCACAATATGTAATAATATTTTTTGTATTAGACGTTAGTTCATTGTTTTCACAATTATATGGGTACATAAATACATAAAAAAATGGTATTTGAATACGCTTAAAACTGCATAAAAAACAGACTTTGAATAAATTCAAGGAAAAAATGAGGAAAAAATTGAGGGTATTCATGCTTGGTGAATCACTCCTTAAAATAGGTACCTATGTTACCTATATTAAAAATGTCTGTGTTTATATTCTATGAGATTCGGCACATAATATTATATGACATACAATATTGGGCGGTGATCTTCGCTCCGGTATGTGAGGTCACCTTCAAGAGCACATAAATCTAAGAAATATAATATATAATTCATTAATTGTATACTACCTATCGTAAAGCGTATATACCTGCCATTCGTATATAATTATCATTGTCCTGCGCGTGCAGGTTATAATATAGGGGCGAGTTATTATACGTTACTATATAAGTATAATATGGCAAACGAACACACGTCGCGCAGTGGTCAAATCAATATATTGTCGCCGTGCTACATAAACACGTAATATTAATAATAATAATAGTATACGATCGGTGAATTATGGGCATAATATGTATTGTATTATGTGTATCGCATAATAACGCAATAATAATATCAAAAACGTGTTTCTTTCCGAGGTTTTGTTACAGTTTTCGAGAATTTTTGTAAGGTATATAATATATTGTATTTATATGTACGTATTGTACAACCGTTCTGCATGCGTGTATATTATTCGTGTGGTGTAAAATATATAATATACATTATACATAAATGAGCGATACAACGCATTCGTATTTTGACGAATGGGGCCGTACCTGAATTTCGGGGTAACGCGCATTCCTATATTTATATTGTTATATTCAATATTATATGGAGAAAAAAATAGTAGCCATGATAATAACCAGCCGACGATTATTTTGAACCATAAAAAGGTAATAATATATACGACGTACAACCACATTCTGCGTATAATGTAGGTGGTAACCGTATAGAGAAAAACATCATATTACCGTCATCTACAAGTTATTCAGAAAAGCATATTATGTATTGGTTCTGTTGTGTTGGGCCAACTTCGCGAGACCAGTTTATCGGCCCCAATTGTTATTATGTATAATAATATATGCAAAAAAAATAAATATCCCATCGAAAAACTACGTTTATGGTTTGCATACAGACAACGTACCTATATCTTTATATTTCGGAGTCAATTGGATCAGTTCGTATTTTGACGGACCTGCAAAGTCGAACAAGATGGCCACAATTTGCGCACACTTTATGGTTTGATTAACTATATATTTAAAATAGTATATAATGTTATAAATATGCATATTATATGTTTAATGTCTGATAGTAATGTATTGTAAATTGTAGGACCGATAGGTGGATATCATATGTGGATGCGGTGTTCATTGTTTGTATTAGTGCATAGATGTTACTTCGATACTATATATTTGACTAGTATTATGTACGTATTCAGTTTAAATGTAAGGTTATTTTTAACTATGTAAACTAACGAAGCTGAAATAATAAAACTAATTGTTTAACTGGTTTGTACATTCGTATTATTGTATAAGTATTTTGTGTGGTGTCTTGAGTCTTTTTTTAGAATAATTTTTACTATTTTATTTAGTTTTTTTTTTTTTTTTAATGGATCAAGTTCTTACATGTAGACGTACATATTTGTTTATATTATTATAATTGTATAAACATTCAAAATGTATTTTGGAAAAATATATAATTTTAGTCTGCTCGGCTACTCCGTCCCCCAATATATAATTATTATATTATTGTCATTATTTAAAGAAATTTTAATCGTGACCAATATCCATTGACCCTGAAATTGGATATTAATTATTTTATACTATATTTGTATTAATACGAAAAAATGTAAGTACTTACGTATGATTCCTGAATAATATTACTAAACATGCACTTGAATATTGTTATCAAATGAAATCATAGCTTATAAGTTATAATTAACATAATATAATATAATATGTTATCAGTATGATATTACTTGCTATATGATGTAGGTATCTATTGCAACGATAGGGAAAACAAGACCAATGGGCAATGAATAATAATAATATATATACATATTATTATTTAATTAATTGAAAAATATTATATGTATATACTTATGGACCAAAATTTATTTGACTCCAAATGACGGTAGAACAATAAACTGCGTTGATTCTGTAAATGGTTTTATACTCTTGACTAAAGATGAAGTGTTTGCTAATCAATCTTA
Source organism: Sitobion miscanthi (assembly GCA_008086715.1). NCBI lineage: Eukaryota > Metazoa > Arthropoda > Insecta > Hemiptera > Aphididae > Sitobion > Sitobion miscanthi. The sequence continues at coordinate 44,204 of SSSL01000013.1, forward strand.
TTATTTTTGTAATTTTTGTTAATTCGGGTACAATGAAACCTTTGTTTTTATAACAATTACCGGTTGAAAGTAGGCATACCTAATTATATTATAATCAATACATCCCATTGTAACAAACGAATTTCTTAGGAATAATAAATTGTGTTTCGATTCCGTCGAATAATAAAATACAATATTATATTTACCGATTAAAAATGTTTATCAACACTACGGAAATCGAAGGAAACATAACCCATTTAAATCCATCGAATGATTCACTTACTGTAAGTTTGGATATTATTATTATTATTATTAAATCGTATATTTTCTATTGATGTAAGCTATTATTAGTCTTTATTTTATTGAATAGTATATAATTATAGTACAAATCTAAAATTTGAAATTTTCTATGGTTCACAAAAGTGATATTACAAAAATATGAGTACAAAATACATCAACTTCTAAAATGTTCGAATTTTGACGTATTTTACTAGTAGTAAAAATAAATATAGAATTTACTATAGATTGAATTCAATATGGCGGTAAAAGATTCTATTGGTGGTTGGAAGGAGAATACTTTTATTTTTTGTCTTTTAAGACAGCCAAAGCTTGATAGTCACTCAAAATATTGATGGAATGCAGCAATAGCTGGTCTAGCAATATACAACAAAACTTGTCTTATCCCCGTGGTATAGAAGTGTCATATAAATGATAATAATATCATAAACATTGAAATATTTTAATTATTGATTTTATGGCACATGTATTGTTATATACACTCGCTAAGATTAAAATATCAACATGGGTATTTTTGATTAAATTATTGAAAATAAACAATCGCACCTACTATTACAATTTGAGCCTGAACGACCTACTCTAATAGGTTTACACTAATTATGCTTTTAGATTCTGAGCGGAGTGAGGGATCTAGTGGTTTTACAATGTTGTTTTTTTTTTTTATATCCTGTATACAAAATTTCTACCAGAAGGAGTGCTGAGGTGATAAATATAATTTTATCTAGACAAAGATAAAGATAAATTAGAATAATGTTATCTAGATAAAGATGAAAAATTTTTTTTTTATCTAGATAAATTATCGGATAAATTTTTTTATATTTATTATTTTTATATAGTGACCAAATTATGCCACTGATCCCATACGTGATGACTTAAGACTCAAAACCTTTACACATTGAACTGGAATTAGGGTTTTACACATGCATATTGTCATAACGAGACAGTTGATTTGTATTTTAAAATATAGTGACATAACAGTGAAATACTGGTTAGTAAGTGAGTGTATGCACTTATTAAATCAATTTGAATTAAAATAAAATCTTGATTTACATTTATGTGTAAACACTAAACATAGTACCTCACAAAATTGTTTTATTTTTTTTTTATATACACTAATTGATAATTGAACATAAATTAACCAAATACGTCCTATATCTCATTTTTTTCTTTAATTTAGTGTTATTTCCAATTACTTATGATGATGCACAATCTGTTTATGATTTGTAAATTCTGAAGAATAATCATTATTTCTGTTTCCAGGGCACATAAATAGCACCTAGCATTGATACTGGTAATTTTTTGTCCGTGAATTTTCCTAAGTCATTTTTTTTATGGAACATACAAACTTCGTTATTATTAAACCAAAAACAATGTATTATATGTTGTGTCGGTCTGGTTTTACATGTGAAGCAGCCTTGGAGAACTGATTAAACATTAAATTAAGTGTAATAACATAAATATAAATTTAAGGTCAACAAATATTGCATTATTAAGAATTCGCGTGAACATTGATAATGATTAAATGATTTTGCTACTTTTTTTTTGTTATTTAATATTTAATTATTATAGATTCCCACGGCCGTTTAATTTCTATAACTGATATAAGACATCCATAGGTTTCATTTTTGGTTATAGAAACACGAAATCGGTAAGTTCCATAAAAATAATGTTTTTGGAAAATTGGCATCGAAAAGATCAGTATCTACGCCAGTAGATTCGCAAAAACCCTGGAAATATAAACCATATTATTTTAATTAGTTACATACATATATTGTGCATTCAATGGTTGAAGTGGGAAGGGGGGATATGGTGGGATGACATTTATTCACTTTTTATAATTTACATTTTCCATCCCTCTACTTTTTTTGTCGAAAATAATGTATTCCCCTTATAATTATATACAAATATTATCGATATTATCGAAATTTAGCTATTTTTTCTATATAAAAGTGCATAATATATTGTTATATTTGTATTTGAAATTCATTTTTCACATATTACCTTTATAATATTAATATGAATTTTCAAAAAAATTGGAAAAAAAATCGATTAAATTAATTATATATAATTTGATAAGTTATCACAAAATGTATTTGTATTAACAATATTCGAAACATTTTAGCCACACGATGTATATTATCATTACAAGGGACAGTTAACGGATTTCCTTTTATAAATATTGTTAAACTTCTTTCAGTTTATTTGTTATTTCGATTTTTCTTTGTGATATTTATCACTAATCCTTTAGTTTACTGTAGACTTAAAGTTTACCGAGGTAGTTTTCAATAAAACAATATTTATTTGATAGTTTATGTTTTATTGTTAAATATTATATAAAAATAACAACTGTATGTGTACAATATAATATTATAATTGTATGTTATAAATATAAAATATAAATAACGAAACTATATAAACCATGTTAAGTATTGTATCACAATCAATAATTGTATACATATGTAATAAAGTGTAATAACATAAATATAAATTTAAAGACAGGAAAAAAATCAATGTTAATAATTTGTGCGAGTATGATAAATAACGTTGTTAGTATTTTATTCTAATGTAATGTTTAGTAATTATTATTTTCCCACAGCCACTTAAGCATCATAACTATTTTAAAATAGCTAAAACTTCATTGTTTTTGATATCAAAAGTACCCTGGAAACATAATTCAAACATTTTCTTTTTTAGATTACAAATGATAAATAATAATAATATAATTTTTGCATTACAATAATTAAAAGACTAGGTTAATGCTGTATTCACAACGGTAGTACAATACCAATATATACCGGAGAAAGAAAAAACTAAAGTGTTGATAGAAATTCTAAAGAATTATAAAGCTCGAGGTAAGCACATAATAGGAGCTTAACTATTAAAAAATGAAGTTGGACCAAATGTTAACGATATGTGGGAACTGTAAATTATTTAAGAAAATATTTTTTCTGCTAGTACCTTTATTAAGGATTGAGATCAAGACTTTTTGAACATCTTTCAAGCGACTCGTACATGATCAATATTCAATATTGAAAATATAATAAATGAACCGACTGGTTGTATTGAAGGTAGTTCAATGATATTGTAAATACCAAAACAGTTTAGATATTTATTGACGGGTTTTTACGGATATCAATAATATTGATCGTGTATGGGCCGCTTTAAAGTATTACAGTTGTTATTATTTGATGTTTTTTTTTTTACAACCGACATAAAGGAAAAATCTCTACAGCACCCTTTCTAACTTGTTCAATTTGAAATATATATAAAATAAATAAAAATTTATATATTAGACATCCAAAGTTTGTTAATTATTTATCCATAGTTGGTACTTTGCAATGAGAGTAGAACAGATGAGATTGGATTGAAAAGTAACACCAAGATCACGCAAAGTATTTATCTCAGGTACGGGAAAGCGATCAATTAAATAATCAAAATTGAATGTATTTTTTGTTCGATAATATGACATTTTAAAACATATGATTTAATCATTATATCTGAAGAGAGAGATTCTAGACTATCGAGGATAGCTGATGACGTATTTTCTCGAATTAGTAATTTTAACTTTTGTAATTTACCTAATGTTTAATCATTTTCCCAAGGCCGCTTCACCTCTACAACAGACATTTTACAGCCATAAACTATCTTGTTTTTGGTTAATTGAAAACGAATTTTGTACGTTCCATAAAAAAATTGCTTTGGTAAATTGCCAAAAAAATCATTATCGTGCTTCATGCCGGATGCTATATAAAAACCCTAAA